>SJYC01088495.1:0-40400 GCA_006408675.1 Madoqua kirkii
CTCTTAAATTTGTGAATTTGTATTTTTCATCAATTTTGGAATATTTTCAAATATTATTTCTTCAAATGTTCTTTTCATTTTCTCTCCTTCTCCTTGTGGAACTTCAATTACAGTTATGTTAAAACTGTTAATATTGTTCCATAGATCACCAAAACTTATTTAGTTTTTAGTGATTTTTTTTCTCTTTTTGCTTCATATAGATAGTTTCTACTCCTATCTTCACATTTGCTGATGTTTTCTTCTGCAGTGTCTAATCTGCTGTTGATCCCATTCAGTAAAATTTTTATTTCTGACACTTGATATTTTTGTTGTTTGTTTCTATTGACTTTTTTCTTGCTTATAGTTTGTTTTCCTTGCTTCTTTTCCTGCCTAGTAATACTTTGGAATCAGGTTGAGGACCAAGTTTTTCTGTTTGAGTCTTTTCTTTTAATAACTATTTTTAAAAATTTGTTTTTTGGCCATGCTGTGTGGCGTGTGGTATCTGAGTTTCCCCACCAGGGATTGAACCTGCAATCCCCTGCAGAGGAAGGGTAGAGTTTTAACCACTGGACTGACAGAAAAGTCCCAGCATCAGTGTTTACTGGATAAGGCCAGATAGAGGATTATTATGGATTGAATTTTGACCAAAATTTATATACTGGAGTCTTATTCCCCAGGACCTCAATATGTGTGTTTATTTGGAAATAGCATCTTTATAGAGGTAATCAAGTAAAAGTGAGGTCATTGAGATGGGTCATTGTCCAATATGACTGCTGTTCTGATAAAACAGAGAAATTTGGACAAAGAGATGCATAATAGAGGGAATACAATGTGAAGAGACAAAGAGAAGATGTCCATTTTAAGCCAGAGAGTGAGGCTTCAAACAGAGCCCTCTCTCAAAGCTCTCAAAAGAAATTGACCCTACCAACAGCTTGATCTGACTGCTAGCCTCAAAAACTGGGAGATAATAAATCTCTGTTTTAAGCCACTCATTTTGTGGTACTTTGTCATGGCAGCCCTTGGAAACTAATACGAGCATTTATGCAGAATACAAATTACAGACTGACGTGGGAAGAGGAAGAGGCGTGTAAGGAGCAGTGGGCCCCCGTGGAAGCTCGTGTGCGCTGTCTGTAAGATAGCTGGGCAGCCCGTGCTCTCTCTTATCCGGTTTATGGATGGAAACAAATGCCGCCCAGACTGAGCAGAACAGGGCAAGGCAGCAGGCCTTGCCTCAGGTTTACTGAGAGCTTACTATTTTTTGCTTATCTGATTGAGAAGGATTTAGAAGGAAAAGTAGAATAAGACTTGAATTTTCTGTGTGAGTTGTGAGGGGATTTGATGGCTTCAAAAGAGATTACTTGGAGTGCAGAGATGGTTTGAAAGAAAAACACACAAATACTCTAAACTTTGCCATTGGCATTTAAGAAACTTAATAGCTTACTACAGCAGAGTTACTTTATACTCCACTGCTCTGAAGGATTGTAAGATGTATGGAACACGTATAAATCTTATTTTAATTAAATGCTTAGGACTTCTAAAGGTCTGCTCTGTTTCTCTGCTTCTCTCTGTCTGAATTATGTGGGTGACAGTGCAGATTTTTTTGATTCCTGACTCATCCTTTTACCTACTTACACATTTGTTTATAATGAAAAAAATTTTTAGGCAGTTGAAATGGGAACTTAATATACAAAACAAAGAAGGAGGTCCAAATGTTACTTCCTAAACAGTTAGACTTTATTAAGAGAGGAAGTAAAAAGCCCCCAGACATTCACTTTAGTGGGGAGTGAGGCATCTGGAGAGGCCTGTCAGAAATCTGTTACAATGGATGTCATACCCACTACGCTGGCCAGGGTCGAATTTAAAACTAAATTGGTTGGGCCTTCTTGATTTCATTACAGCAGTTCCTAGGCTGAGAAGAGTTAAGCCTAAAAGGTTTTCATTAATGTGCCTTCTCCCTGAAGATTTTTTAGACTTGCAGTTTCAAAGAAAGCTAGATACCACCAGGAACCAAACTCTTTAGTGAGATGCTTCTCCTCTGGGAGAAAGCCATTTGCTCCGATTCCAGCTTTTCAATGTCAAATGTTATTCATCCCCACTTTGGCTCTTGTGAGCATGTGTAGTCCTTTCTTTTCAATTTTTCATTTGAGAATGTTTTCTTCTACTAGTAGCTCAGGGAACTTTTACTTGCTGTTTGAAATCTAACCCTGGTATACAAAAAGGATGACTAATCCTACTTACTGGAATTTCAATGTTTTCATCAAAGCTGCAGTTTCCATTTCCAATTTTATATAATAAGGGCAAAATACCAACTGGCAAGCATATTCTTTTTCTTTGTTGATTGTGATACATCACAATATCTCCTGAGTTGTAATTAAAAGGGAAGTTTCATAATGGTGATTTTAGCAATTGAAAGAAAACTGTATCCAAGTGTATTTAAAGAGAGAATGGCTCATGATCTATGTACACAGTTAAGATATTTGCTCTGAAGCATTTAAAGTCAACCTTGCAGCTGCTTTAAAAAAATTTTTTTTTAATCATCTGTACAGCAGGACATTAGGTTGCTTCTAGGCCACAAGCATGGTATATACACTGGATTCATGGCCAATGGAAAGATTTTAGACCAACATACAAATACTCATGCCATTAGAATGGCTTGGTAAAGCAATCATTGTGATGGCCATTGGAAAGATGAGAGCAGTTACCCCAAACCAAATTTTTATCTTTGTCCATAGCAGTATTTTATTACTTCCTTCTGCCCTTAGCACTCCAAAAATGGATTTCTAGAATGCGGTTGGGAAGAACTCTTATCAGGAAGGTTCAGTGGAATTGACTTGAGACTTACTAGTGTGTGCTAAGTCACTTCAGTCATGTCCAACTCTTTGTAACCCAATGGACTGTAGCCCGCCATGCTCCTCTGTCCATGGGATTCTCCAGACAGGAATACTGAGTGGGTTGCCATGCCTTCCTCCAGGGGATCTTCCTGACCCAGGGTTCAAACCTGCATCTCTTATGTCTCCTGTATTGGCAAGTTGGTTACCACGCATGCCACCTGGGAAGCTCAAGACTTACTAGGCAGCTCTTTTCAGGCAAAATTGACCAAAGGGAATATAGATATTAACTTATGATGGACTGAGATTTCCCAGTCTTACTTTTCAACAGAATCACTTGGAGATTAATGAAAATATAGATCCCCAGATCCCATTCTCAGAGTTTCTGATTCAGTGGGTCAGTGTGTATATACAGTTGTTTTGAGATTATTCAGAGCACAGTTATAATAGGGGACCTTTGCCAGTTTGAGTAACTGTGGCAACAAAGAAATTATTCTAAATTTTTTGATCTCCTATGTAGGGTCCGATGAATTTGTTATGAAAAGGTAAACCTTTTCGTTCTTTGTTTAATCAGTAGATCAGTCCCAACCTCCTGTTCTTTGAATGGCTTCTTGACTCCTCAGGGCAGATGTGTGCCAATTGACAAGCAATCAGCTGGAATCTTCCTTAGAAAACCAGTGTCCTGGATGGACCTGGGTGGATACCAGAAACATTGTAGAACTACTTGAAAATATATTTTGCTGAGACCTTCTGAATCATACTCTTAGGAGGGGCCTAGATCTCTATTCTTATATAGGCTTTGGAGTTCATTTTGAAAAGCAGTTTATTTTGAGAATCTGAATTATACCAATGTGGCAAAGTGTTGATTACTGGTATTGGGTACTAACTGAAGCCAAATCGCCTATTTGCTGTTGTTGTTCAGTCCCTCAGTTGCATCTGACTCTTTGCATCCCCGTGGACTGCAGCATTCCAGGCTCCCCTGTCCTTCATTGTATCCCAGAGTTTGCTTAAACTCGTGTCCATCGAGTCAATGATTCCATCCAACCATCTCATCCTCTTTTGCCCCCTTCTCCTTCTGCCCTCAATCTTTCCCAGCATCAGAGTCTTTCCCAATGAGTCAGCTCTTCCTATCAGGTGGCCAAGGTACTGGAGCTTCAGCTTCAGTATCAGTCCTTCCAATAAATATTCAGGGTTGATTCACTTTAGGGTTGATGGTTTGAATTACCAATACAGAAATCATATTAGTTTGACTAAGATGATTGAAACTGTTCATTTCACCATTTTATGATTACTTTATGCATGTGATCATTAGATATTTGGTAATGGGCCTAAGTCCTCTAGAGAAGAGCAGGAGAGATCTTTAACACTTAAAGCTGTCAGATACAGCTTAAGGTGAATCTTGAAGTATGGATAGGATCTGAATGGGTTATGGAGTGGTGAGCAGGGAATTCTAGGTGAGGGAAATGAACCAGTGAAGTGATTACCATGGGAACTAGAAGGCCAGGCTAGCAGGACAATGTAAGAACAGAGTGCAAACTCTACAGTGAGAAATAATGGAATATAAAATTACAGAGTGGACTGAGGCCTAGGGAGTGGCTTGAACTTGCAAAAAGAATAATTAGGAATCATTACAACATTTTTGTGTGTGCCCAGGAATAAAGTGCTAGTGTTTTATTTTTGTGTGGTGGGCACAAGTTCAGGAGGCAAGGCTGTGGCAATAATGCAGAATAAGGAGTCAGAATTTAGTAGTGGCTAGGGTAGGCTGCCATCTGTGTGGTCTCACAGAGTCGGACACGACTGAAGCGACTTAGCAGCAGCAGCAGGAAATAACAGAAGGGCAGATTTGGTAAATAATATGTATATTGAGCATGAGCACAATGTGTATAAAAGTAGCCTAAAAGAACAGTATTTCCTTTGTAGATTATTTCAGAATTTTCTGCTTAAGAAGTGACCATCAGAAGAAGGCAAACAATAGCTGTCTCCACAATTGTGAAACAGCTTCTTTGGTCAAATTGGCTGCTTTTAAAAATGATCAGCAAAAGCCTTCAGACAACATTAACAATTTTTTTTTATGTGCACAGGCAATACTTTTTCAACTTAATCTCAGTATACAGTTACTCTTTTGTTCATGACGCAAGCAGACAGACATTCAGATATTTGAGTATTGTAATAAGCAGGTAAGAGGAATGAGTATAGTTAATTGTAAAGCTGTTTGAATAGTTTTTTCTTTTATTTTGCATAATGTTTGCAATTTTCAATGCTTTATACACACATAGTACTCTTTGACATGGGTTCAACAGACATCCTAGAATTTTCCTGGCTTCCTATCATCCTGCCCCTATGTATCTTTGAAGAGCCATTTCAAAAATTCCCTCTTGGGTGGATCTTTCCTTGGGGGCTCCTTTGCATGGCTCACTTTCAGTCTGGTGGTTGCTGCTGCTGTTTATTCCTCTTCTCTCACTCGCAGAGTCCTGATGCCACAGGACTTATTCAGCAGAGCTCTCTGGTTCAGGGCAGCAGATGGCCTATGTAAGAATCAGAGGACTCTTTCTATTACCAGAGGAATGTAAGATGTCAGAGTCCCAGACTAGCGGGGGTTTAGGAAAGTGATCTCTGAAATCTGTAGGTCTTGGAGCAAGAGAGGGAAGCAATAAGAGTCAGAAAGGACTTGGAAAAAAGTCTGCTTTGAGATGCAAACATATCAGGACCCAGGTTAACAAAGTAGCTGAAAAGTATGAATGTATTTACTTCACATGAACGAGCTTCCAGTTCAGTTCCAGAGACATTCATGCACGGGCATTGGGGTGATGGCATTGAATAAAGCTGGCCACAGCCTTTGCTTTTATAGATCCTTCCCTCAAAATGAGCTCAATTTATGGGGGAAGAAAGGATTTTAGAATGTATACCAATATATTATATTCTTTCACCCTATGGCAGTGACGTGAATAACTTGAGTCTTGCTAGAAGCAGAGCCTTCAGATTTTATTAGATCCATTAGTGAGTGTTTCTTCATGTTATTAAGTATGAAAATGAAACTGAATTATGGACATATTTGAACACCACGGATATTGGGTGCTAGTTGCTTAAAATGGAAACAAAGAACTACAGGATGAGATTTTCCTATAACATTTTCTCAGAAGACTTGTCAAATTTGTCTTACTTTTTCCCCCCTTCTCTTTGGAAATCCCAAATTGCAATGGTTTTATGTTTAGGAATTTCTAAGTTTTAGTTCATCTCCAGTCACATGTTAAAGAATGGTCCCAATTATTACAGTGAACAAAACAGGAAAGAGAATTTGTCTAATAGTTTCAAATACATGATGCCAATTTGCATTTTCCTTAATGATGAAAACTCCTGTCTAGTTATGTGAATCTTTTGACTGAGAGTTGAAGATTGGACTCTGAGCTAATGCTTAGATTAATTTCATCTGATGTTAATCTGCCTTGTTCTCGGTTGCAAAGTTGTGTCTGATTCTTTATGACCCCATGGACTATAGCCCACTCAGACTCTGTCCATGGGATTTCCCAGGCAAGATATACTGGAGTGGGTTGCCTTTTCCTTCTCCAGTTAACCTGCCTTAGTGAGTACAATTAAGTCAAATTATAACTTGTGTATGTTAGAGTACACTTTCTGATTCATCTGTGGGCTCCTACAATTCCCCCTTCATTCCAGTGTCTGCTCTGCCATGGGAGAAGATGATAGGAGACACCACCCCAACAGTGTCCTCTGTTGTAGCTTAGGTTACTTCTACAGGGAAACATTAGTATTCATCTTAGTTTAAGCATCATCTTAATTGAGTATCACTGGCTGGACAGGCCAGTGACTTGCTGGAAGATTAATTTTCAGGGTCTTTCCACTCTCTGCCTTGGTCACATCCTCAACTGAAATTCAAGCTTGCAATTAAAAAGAGGATGCTCTTAAATCAACCCTTGAAGATGTCTTACCTAAACTTAAGACAGTTCTTTAAATATGAAGACTTTGATATTTCTGAAAGAAAATGATAATTTTTCAGCATCAAGAAACTCTCTGAAGTATCAGCATTTCCAAGAAGAATGTCATGTCCTTCTTCCTTTGCTTTCTACATGGATGTTTCAGTTCAGTTCAGTCACTCAGTCATGTCCGACTCTTTGCGGCCCCATGGACTACAGCGTGGCAGGCCTCCCTGTCCATCACCAACTCCAGGAGTTTACTCAAACTCATGTCCATTGAGTTGGTGATGCCATCTAACCATCTTATCCTCTGTCATTCCCTTCTCCTCCCACCTTCAATCTTTCCCAGCATCAGGGTCTTTTCCAATGAGTCAGCTCTTTGCATCAGGTGGCCAAAGTATTGGACTTTCAGCTTCAACATCAGTCCTTCCAATGAACATTCAGGACTCACTGGATCTTCTTGCAGTCCAAGCGACTCTCAAGTCTTCTCCAACACCACAGTTCAAAAGTAGATGTTTAGAAGCTGGATAACACTGTTAGAATGTTAATTCATGTTTTGGGTTCAGTTTCATAGCTAAACATCTGGTATTTATTATGGGCTTACCTGTGGTTTATCTCATTTTATTATTTTTTAACACTATGGCTCACATTTTTAAAGATCATTTAAGACACTGACTTTTGACACTGTTAAGTTCTCTTCTCCCAGGGCAGTGCTGTTAATATCAGATCTTTGGCCTTTTTTTCTTTCAGTGCCAGAAACTCCCAGCAGATGTCATTGTAAGGCAGATTTGTTTGGCAAGGCTTTTCTAGAATAGCAAATAGAATTGTCGCCCATCACCTGTCGTAGGGCTGTGTGTACTGGGTACTGGATTTAATTCATGTAGTCTCACCAGGGTGGGGATTGTTATAAAAATGTAAAGAGACTCCTGGGATTCTTGCTGCCTTTATGTGATCTGAGAACATTGTTTTCCTTCAGTGTAAATTAGAGAAGAAAGAACAGCAGCCTTGCACTCAAATGTCTCCTGGGCTCTGGAGCTTAACACAAGGCACTGCTGTGCTCTGATGGTGCAGCAGGGCAATGGGGGAGGACAAAGCTGTGGAAACACAGACAGGGAGGGAGCTGGGGTTTAAAATGAAGCAGGCTCATTGACTTGGGGATTCTGTGTCCTTAGTACCAGAGGGAAAATACAAAAATGGGCATAAAAACTTCTGTCCTTACCTTGCCCCAGGCTTCCCTGGTGGCTCAGATGATAAAGAATGCACCTGCAGTGCAGGAGACCTGGGTTCAATCCCTGGGTCAGGTAGAAGCCCTGGAGAAGGGAAGGGCTACCCACTCTACTGTTCTTACTTGGAGAATTCCATGGACAGAGGAGCCTGGTGGGCTACAGTCCCTGGGGTTGCAAAGAGTCAGACACAACTGAATGACTAACATTTTACCATGTCCAGTAGATCACAATGGCTGATACTTATGTTAAAAAAAAAAACAAACAAACAGTTATATTGGAACCACCCAACATTTCATGGGTGTCAAATTCAGTTAGAAAATATAGTTTCTCCCAGGAAAGGCCAGGGAACATTGACTTATTTGCTGTCAATGTAAATGAAAGTCAAATCAAAATTCTGATTAGGCTCCACCTAGACAGGTAATGATTAATGTTTTCCAGGTTTATTAAGGCATAACTGACAAACTGAATATATTTAAGGTATTCCACTTGAAGATTTGATAAACATATACATTGTGAAATGATTATACAGCTAATTAGTGCATTCAAATCAATTTGTACTTTTTTTTGGGTTTGTTTGTTTATGGTGAGAATGCTTAATTTACTCCTCTCAGCAAATTCAAGTATACAGTAGAGTATTATTAACTGTAGTCACCATGCTATACATTGTACCTCCAGAACTTATTCAGCTTCTGAGAGTTTGTAACCTTTGATCGACATCTCCCCATTCCTCCCACCCACTAGTCCCTGGCAATCATCTTTCTACACTGTAGTTTCTGTGAATATTACTGTTTTGATTTTTAGATTCCACATGTAAGTGATACTATACAGTATTTGTCTTTCTCTGGTTTATCTCATTTAGCACAATGCCCTCTGGGTTCATCCATGTTGCTAAAAATGGTAGCATTTCCTTATTTTTCTATGGCTGAATAATATTCCATTATATGTGTGTGTGTATATGTACACACAGACACAGCAAATGTTCTTTATCCATTCATTTGTTGATGGTCACTTACATTGCTTCCATGTCTTGCCTATTATAAATAACACTGCAATAAACATTTCATTTCCTTTGGATATATATACACACAAAGGAGTGGATTGCTGTATCAGAGGGTAGTTCTAATTTTTTGAGAAACTTCCCTACTATTTTCCATAGCGGCTGTACTACTTTACATTTCCACCAGCAATGTACAAGGGTTTCCTTTTCTCCACATCCTGGTCAGCGTTGATCTCTTGTCTTTTGGGTAACAGCCATCACAGGAGGTGTGGGTAGATCTCATTGTGGTTTTGATTTGTGTTTCCCTGATTAGTGATGTCCACTACTCTTTCATATACCTGTCAGCCATTTGGGTGTGTTTGGGGGAAATGTCTGCAGATCTTTGCCCATATTATAATCAGATTATTGGGGGTTTTTTGCTATTAAGTTATATAAGTTCCTTATACATTTTGAACATTAACCTCTTATCAGATGAATGGTTTGCTAATATGTCTTTGCATTTTGTTGGTTGCTTGTTCTAAGAATTTATCTGTTTCTTTAGGTTGTTCAGTGTATTGGCCAATAATTGTTTGTGGTTGTCTCTTATTGTATTTTGTGTTTCTGTGTTATCAGTTCTAACAGCTCATTCTTTATTTCTTATTTATTTGAGTTTTCTCTTTTTCCTTTGCCTGGCTAATAGTTTGTCAATTTTGTTTATCTTTTCACAAAGCAATTCGCAGGTTTATTGGTCTTTTATGTTGATTCTCTGGTCTCTATTTCATTTATTTTTGCTCTGATCTTTGTTGTTTCCTTCCTTTTATCAACTTTGAGCTTGCAAGTGAAAGTTGCTCAGTTGTGTCCGACTCTTTGCAACCCCATGGACTGCAGTCCATGGAATTCTCCAGGCCAGAATACTGGAATGGGTAGCTTTTCCTTTCTTCAGGGGATCTTCCCAACCTAGGGATCAAACCCAGGTTTCCTACATTGCAGGCAGATTTTTTACCAGCTGAGCCACAAGGGTAGCCCAAGAATACTGGCGTGGGTAGCCTATCCCTTCTCCAGTGGATCTTCCTGACCCAGGAATCAAACCGGGGTCTCCTGTATTGCAGGTGGGTTCTTTACCAATTGAGCTATCAGGGAAGCCCATAGGTTGTTCTGTTTCTCGTTCCTTAAGGTGTAAAGTTAGATGATTGATTTGAATATTTATTATCTTTCTTTTTTCTTAAGTGTTTCTTGCTATAACCTTCTCTCTTAGAAATGCTTCTGTGCATTCTGTAAGCTTTGATATGTTATATTTCCATTTTCATTGTTTCAGTATATTTCTGATTTCTCTTTTGGTTTCTTCATTGACTCATTGGTTGTTTAGAAATGTATTTAAGTTTCAAATATCTGTGAATTTTCCAGTTTTATTGCTGTTATTGATTTCTAGTATCATACCATTGAGTGAGTGAGTGAGTGAAGTCAGTCTGGTCCGACTCTTTGCGACCCCATGGACTGTAGCCTTTCAGGCTCCTCCCTCCATGGGATTCTCCAGGCAAGATTACTGGAGTGGGTTGCCATTTCCTTCTCCAGGGGATCTTCCTGACCCAGGGATCGAACCTGGGTCTCCAGCATTCCAGGCAGATGTTTTAACCTCTGAGCCACCAGGGAATGGTATGGTAAAAAGAAGATACTTGATATGATTTCAGTCTTTACTTTGTTAAGACTTGTTTCATGACCTAACATGATCTATCATGAAGACTGTTCCATGAATGCTTGAGAAGAATATACCTAGTCTTCTGACTTGAAGTTGACAAACTGATTGATGGCGAGTTTCCTGGACTAGGGCAGAGGGGCCCATTTTTTAGACTATATCATAGTGTACTTAATTTAATCTGGCTTCTCAAATCATTACCAGTATTAAAAATAGGTACATGCTATGCATAATTCTACCCTATATCTTAGCAAAATTATGACATTAATGGTAGTATTGGTGACAAAATAATCTTTTTTATTTTAGTTTGCTTCCATTGCATTTAATTCCAAAGCTGTTCACATTTACAGCAGTCCTAGGGTGGGAACAAATTATATTTCAAACGGATAAACTCCTTTTGGTGTGATAAAGGTGGAGATGGCAGTTGAATTGGAGAAACGATGGAAGGAGGAAAAGAAGGGAAGGAAAGTAGGCAGCTTACTTCGAAGGTGAAAAAGCACTTCTTGGAATGCAGTTTATTGTATTTTGGTTTCTTTTGATCTCTCCTGGGAAGACATTTGCTTACTTGCACTGCTAGTTAAATAGAACAATAAATACTTATTTTTTAAAGTTAGATCTATACAAATCCTTCCTAGGCATTTTAGTTAAAACTTTTTTCCCCTCAAGCATTTGATCTTATAAAGGAAAATGGCATAACCAGCTTGCGAATAATAGTTTGAAGAAGTATTTATCAGAGTGAGCATATCCTGTGGTAAACAGAGCAAGTGGAAAACCAAATTCCAATTGCCATTCATTCTCCATCAGAGAAATTTAATTACAGTGGGTATATGCAATTCCTATTTCAAAGAAGGCAGCATTTTTTGGAAAGGATAAGAATAATTACTCCCATGTAACTTAAAGACTTTTTCCATTGCTGAATTTAAGCATCTGGGGAGAATTCCCTGAGCAACTTTAGGCGTATCTGAAAATGGGATTGATCTTTGAGCTTTACGGCCTCATGCCAGGATTCTGACTGCTGCCTTTTTCTGTTAGTGGGATATTGTTTTGAGGTAAGATCTTACATAACCTTGGCAGAGAGCCCCTCATTTTCTGCTTCTGGGTGAATTGCTGAAGCTGAATTGTTGGTGTTCCGGACTTCATTCCAACCTCAAAGCATAATGATCCCAGACAGCCTGGAGTGGGGAAAAAGTGTGCTAGCTTCTAACAACGTTATTTGTGAGTCAGGCAGCTTGAGGTCCTGGAAATGGTGCTGAGCTGGGTGTTAGGAGGTTTTGGTTCTTGTCCTAGTTCTGCTCCGATTGGGTGATTTTTGGTTCCCGCACTTCAATATGAAGCTTCTTTCTTCAAGGCTTAAGAATGTGGTCAGAATTTTACAATTCCTTAGAGAAAAATTAAACCTTAATTGCATTTTTCTTTCTCAGAAATTCTTTCCAGCTTGTTTTTTTTGGGGGGTGGGGGGTCACACTGACATCTGAAATCCAATTTATGTGTTATATTTTAGATACTCTAATACGTATACCCATAAACCACTTTGTTGATGAAGAAAAGGGGGCAAAGGCAGCCTAAATTTCTTGATCACAATTTTTATCACTTGAGGTGATAAGAGACCTAAGCAGTTTATGTTTCTATTATTTTAAAATCTCTTCCTAAGAGATTCCCTATTTAGATAGGATCGGTTTTTGCCATGTGACTTTAATGTAATTGAAAAGATAGGCCTCTGATAAAGCAGTAGGGGCTCCAGACACAGGGTGTGGCTGCCCAGGCCGCTCTGTCTCCCAGGGAAGCCTTATGTAGATTTTTTGATTTAACCTAAAATACTGTTGTTTCAAGAAAAGAACAAGCAGTAGGTTCTTAGGGCAAAATGTAATGAAGGTCTATGAATCCACATTTATTTTTTACCTTCGTGGTTATAGGTACTCAGTTACCATCTCCTCAAATACAACTTATCTTTCATTAAGCTAAAACAGATAAAAAGTTCTCCATTTGCAAACATAGTAGCCACAATAACCTCCAACACACATGCGCGCCTGCGGGTACTAGCTCACGCAGCCCCTACACATTTCCTTTCGTTCTCACAGGATCCCGTGAGGAAGAGCTGATTATTATCCACAGTTTACAGATGAGGAAACTGAAGCTTGGAGAGATTAACTAATTTACTCAAAATCTTCTAAAACCACAAATCTTTCAGCTATATTTTGCCACTGTTTGAAATTCTATTTCTCTTGCCTACTCTTTCCTGTTCTCTTTTGTTGTTGTTGAGTATTTGTCATTGACTGGCTCCAGCTTGGAAGCAAGATCAGGCACTTTAATTTCCTGGTTTTCATGGAACTTGATGCAGATGAAGGCAGCTTAGAAATAGTATATCCCACATAACTATTCAAAATAGATAATTTATTATGACCCAGTGCGTGAATTTAAGTATCAGGAGAGTCATTTTGTCATATGGACTAGATTTTGGTAGTGTTTACCCTACTCTAAGGAAAGTCTTAATTGCAAAACTCTGTATTTACTCAGAAAATAGATGAAGTGGTTATTATTTACTTTACAAAAACATTTTTGCTTACAAAGATTAATAACAAGGCTTTTTAAATGTGATTTTTCTCCAACACATTAGGTACTATGTGAATGTGTTTAGAATCTCCGAGTTATGGTAGAAAAAGAAGCTGATTGTTTTTTGTGTGTGTTTAAAAAAAGGGTTGGTGGATGATAATAGTGTGGGAAGTGTATATGTGGGAACTGGGGATAAACAGGAACTCTCTCTTGTTTCCACTCAATTTTGCTGTGAACCAAAAATATAAAGTTAAAAAATAAAGTTCACTAATAAAAAACAAGAGGATAAGTTAGAATTACAGCTCTGTGACTTACCATTTGTATAATATTGAATAAGTCATCTGCATCTTAGGTTTTTAGTCTATAAAATGAAAATAATAATAAACCCCATACCAATGCTGAGACGTTTCACTGAACATAACTATTTATTCTCTCTCTCTATTGGCTCTTTTTGAGTACTAAAGAGAGGAAAATGCTGGTTCCTCCCCTCCTCAATTCCCCTAGGTTGCATGTGAGAGACATGGTAATTTTAGGCAGAATAGGACTAAATCCAAATATTTTACCTCCTCTTCTGATGCATTTTGTCACCATCCCACATACTTACCAGAAACCCAGCTTGACATGCAGTGAGAGATGCCCACTTGTACAGGGTGTAGCTTGTGTGATCCACGACATGGAGGATGCTCACCAAGTTGGTTGGCATAAGAACCCATTTGGTGGGTTTTATTTGTTAAGGTCATCCTTGGTAAGCTGTACTGGGTATATTTTCCAGGCCCTGTTCAGTTGCCCTGTAATCATTTTCAACAGCTTAAAGCTTAAGGAGGGCGCAGAAGCAGTGTGATAAGGAGCAACAGCAGAGGCCTCTTCATCAGGACGCCTAACTGTGCTCTCGAGTCCAGAGGCAGACTTGAAGCCTAGTGGTTTTGACAGGTGGAAAGCTGTGTGCTTTAGGCACGGATGAGCCTCTCCCAGAAAAGGATAACTCACTCTGTCTCCTAGATGTTTTAATTGCCTAGCTGCTAGATGGTTCCTACAAGAACACCTATTCTACAAAGCAGAGGTTTTTAACCTTGGCATCAAGAACTGCTTTGAGAAGCTGATGAAAGCCATAGACCCACTCCTCAGAAGATACACACACACACACACACACCAACATTTACAGAACCAAGACAGCCAAGAAGGGTCAGCAAGAACTGTCTCAACAAACAAAACACACCAACCTTGACAGAGCTTTTGAACTGAATTTGAGAAAGTGAAACTCAACTCTGCTGTAAAATAACTCAGACATTAGAAACACACAAAGAAAACAAATACTGGAAAATAAAACAAAGTAAAATGCTGCTGCTTCCTCTTTAAAAATTGAGTCCCTAAAATGAGTCAACTTCAAAAAAAATATTGAACCTAAAAGGTTGTTTCTTACTGTGAATGAATAAAATGAGGTTTGGGCTGCCCATAGACTTGGCGGTCAAGAGCCAAGAAAGATCAGTAAGAACTGTCTCAGCAACAGACAAAACACAACAACAACAACAACAAAACTACCTAATTCTAATGAAACAAAGGCAACCGATATTTAAAGTATTTAGTTAAATAATAATTCTTAAGTACATTCTTCCTTTCCTTACATCACAAGCATATTATCTAGGCTTTAAGAAACATGTCCAGAATAAACAATTACACATTGTAGCAAAAAGAGTGCTTCCGGAGAAAGTCTCCAGATGGGAAAATGGGATCAAAAGACTATCTGATAAGGAAGCTCTCTGGCGGTCCTGTGGTTGAGACCCTGAGCTTTCAGTGCCGGGGGCATGGGTTCAATCCTTGGCCAGGGAACTAAGATCCTGCAGGCCACATGGCACAGCCAAAAAAATAGAAACATCTGAAAAAAATACAAAAAGACTATCTGATACATTAGACCATGTGGAGGATTGTTTTGAGATGATATTTGAAAGTGAAGGAAGAATTAGCTATAGTGACATAGAGAACCAAACTGAATAAATAATAAAAATTGAAATGATACTTTCTGGAAAATTAAAAGTTGTGCATGAACGAATTATAGCTCACCACTTGGTTTAGCTGCAGGCAGTAAATGTGGCCATACTAATTTAAACATAACTGGGGATAGAGAAAGGGTATCAATTTTCATCTTTCATATTAAAAACTGAGTAGATTATACTTAAAATGGGTAAGTCAAGAAATCCCAGCATAAGCACAGTTTTCAGAAATGGGAGATAGATACTTGAAAAACAAAAGTCACTAACAGTCGTTAGTTGGGAGACTGAGCTTAGACTCATGTTAGGCAAGAGTCAGCAATTTTTTAATACAACTTTTTAAGGTCATGTAACAGATCTTTTAAAAATTCATATAATGGATCTTTAAAAGAAATTGTTTTACACAAAACCCCATATTCTGGGTCAAGTGCTACACAGAAATCCAAATCTGAGAATACTGGAGTCCAACTCAAGCCCATCTTGGACCTGAGAATCACTGGCCCCTTGCAAAGGGACATATGTCCTCACCCTCTTTTCTCAGCCAGCCCTGTCCCTCCTTGTGCGTTGTGTTTTCCAGGTCTCCTTTTTTGATGAATCTTTGTATTAAGAACATTTATTTGGAGTTCAATAATTCTATTCAGTTTTACCTCGATTTATTTCTTTTACTTCACATATAATTTTTTAAAAACAAATTTAAAAAATCATACATATAGTATGTTGCTAATCATGTAGCATTTTTTTCTGTCTATCTCTAAGGCTGCCCAAAGGTGTCTGGAATTGTGTCAACAAAGATAATACGGGCCAATATGGAAAGAGGGATATAGTTGATTTATTGCTTTCTTTCTGGGTGATTTTCTATGTCGCTCGACTTTTTAAACAAAATACTGTTATTTTTGTAAAAAAGAAATAATAATGTGATATCTTAAAAGTAGTTTCATCTACTTACCAACTCGTTTTGAAACTCTTTTGATAAGTGAAATGGTAGTTTTGTCTTTACCACTCTGTGTAACTAATTGCCAGGACTAATTTCTTATCAGGCTTAACTTTTGTGTTTCTACCCAGCTGTATCTGCAAACATGTAAGCTTTCTGAGGTCAGATATTTTAATTGTGTGTGTGTGTTTTGTTTTCATAGGCATATCCCTAGTGCTTGGAGTGGAGCCAAGCATGTGGTAGAAACCAGTTTATGAGACTACATAGACAAAGAACCTGTTACACCTTTCACAGTAACTAGTATGTTAGCAAAAAGGGTTTCTAAGAAGTGCATAAATGTTCCTAGGTATTCCTCATACCCTTTTGAAGGTTCTCAAAACACCTTTTCATTTCCTCTAATGACGGCTTTACAAGGCAGCTATCAGGCCCAGGGGACTGGAGCTTTTAGTTGCATAACTGCCCTTGGTTGTTCCTTAGTTCCAGAACTGTCCAGTGTAAGATGGGTGTGGAGTGCAGTGCCTCTTCAAAGGAGCAGCAGGGGAAACAGTGACTCATCCTGTAGAGAGAAGTGGAAATGACGGTTCACATAAAAATGTCTACACTTTTAGTGAAGCTGAGAGCTTCAGAGGGTGGAGGGCGGAGGAGCGTGGGGTAGGGAGTCCTCAGCTGCCCACTGCGCATGTTCACGCTGCGTGGGGTGGGCTGCATGACAGCGGTTCCCAGAGCCAGGGCGCTGACTTTGTCAGCACCCTGGCTCCTTGCTTCCCTTTATCCTTTAGGCTCTGGGGATTCTGTCAACTTCCCTTTTCTCTGTAAACCCATTCGTGGCTGTGGGGTAAGAACAACCGTGCTTCCTCCCCAACTCAAGATGTTTTTCTTGTCTCTTTGCTCCTGTAGCATTTTGGATACAAGAAAATGTACTAATTCAGAGCTAATGTTCCAGGTTAGACAGACTTGGGTTTGAACCCTTTGCCAACTTATGGACTTGGACAAGGAACCCAGCATCTTTAGAGTGTCTATTTGTTAATCTGTGATAGTACCTACGTATAGTGTCATTGTGAGCTACTAAATAAAAACATTCAGGTAAAGCAGTGTGTTAGCTAGTACAGCAGTTACTGTTACAAGTGTTTGTTCATATATTTGTCCCCCCTAGTAATGAACCCTTTCCAACACAAAGATCATGTCTTAGTCTCCTTTGGAATCCCATTTGCTTAGCAATATAACTTGAGTATAGAAGTTGCTCAATAAATCTTTGACTAATGTATAATTGCATATAGGTATTTTTACATGTAATATGTATCACACACATATATATCTATACTACAGAATAAGATGAAATGGTCCTTTGAAGCTCTGATTTGCTTATGAATATGGATAGGGACGATCCCCTGGAGAAGAGAAGGGCAACCCGCTCCAGTATTCTTACCAGGAGAATTCCATAGACAGAGGAGCCTAGCAGGCTATAATCCATGGAGTTGCAAAGAGTTGGACATGGCTGAGTGACTAACACTTAGTCTTAATACTATGGATACATTATTAGAATAATTATACATAGCACTATGGAAATTCTGATTTATTTGTATTGGAGATTTTCTCCCACCATAATTGGAACTTTTCCAAGTTAGTTACTCGTGGTCTCCAGAAATTGGACCCAGTTGCCAAGAAAGGAGTTGGCATTTCCTTGCACTAGAAATCTGTATTCTCTGTGCCACTTTTGGATTCAGCTGAAGAGAGGATGGAGGGCTTTGGGACAGCTTTATCCTTTGGGGCCAGGAAGGTGCTGCAGGTCTTTCCGTTTAGGAGTCTCTCTTCCATGATGCCCAGCTCCTCCCCAGAGTCAGATTTTTTATGATATGCGACTTGATGGGTGATGACACGGACACAAATGGAAACTCAGGAACCAACGTTTGGAAGGAGAAAAGTTAGCTTCTGAAATTTTGAGTTTCCGTTGATCTTGTATTTAAGTGGATGTTCCAGGAAGACATAGGAGGTAATAATGTTATGGAGGTAAAGGTGTGGTTGACAACATCAGATGCTCTAAGAAATCCCAAAGCCTGAGGATTGAGATAGCTATCTGAAGTCATTTTAAGCTGTTTTAAGTGATTTCTTTCTGGATATCTGGTCATCTCAAGTGTGCTTATCACGCTGTTGAGCTGGTAAAGAGAATCACGCAGTCTACTTACTATAGAGCTGGTTTTGATTCCACAAATAAACTGGGGAACTGAGAGTACCTTCTCAAGGAGCTCTACAATACATGCATACCTATTTTACTGTCATATAATTTATTGCACTTTGCAGATACTTGATTTTTTACAAACTGAACGCTTGTGGCAACCCCATGATGAGTAAATTCACTGGTGCTGTTTTTCCAACTGTGTTTTCTCACTTTGTATCTCTGTCACCTTTTGGTAATTCTCATAATATTTCAAATTTTTCGTTGTTATTATTTTTGTTATGGTGATCCATAGTCAGTGATCTTTGCTACTATTATAACAGTTTTGTGGTGGCACAGGCCATGCCCGTATAAGATGCAAACAATTGTTGAAATGATAACAAAGCATTTGGAATACTATATAGACTTAGCTGACAAAGCAGCAGCAAGATTTAAGAAGATTGACTCCAATTTTGAAAGAAATGCTATCAAACAGCATTTCATGCTACAGATGAAAGTTTGCCCCATCGATGGGGCAAAGTTTATTGTTGTCTCATTTTAAGAGACTGCTAGAGTCACCCCAACCTTCAGCAGTCACCCCCCTGATCAGTCAGCACTCATCAACATCATGCAGGACCCTCTTCCAGCAAAAAGACTATGACTCATCGAAGGTTGAGATGATCATTAGCAATTTTTAGCAATAAAATATTTTCAAGTTAAGGTATTCTTATTTTTTCAGATATGCTGTTGCACACTCAGTAGACTATATACAGTACAGTGTCAGCCTAACTGTGTGTGCACTGAGAAACCAAAATAATCATGTAACTCACTTTATTTTGATATTTGCTTTATTATGGTGGTCTGGAATATACCTCACAATATCTCGAAGGTATGCTTGTAGATGTCTGTCTCTATGTACAGGACAATGCCCACTGAAACCTCATTACAGCTTTGACCACCCTTCTGCTGCAACTAGTGGTTTGCAACAGAAATCAATTCTTGGAAATGGAACTGCTGACCTTTGTGAACTTGATTTCATTCATGTGCAGAAACCATCTTCAGCTAGTTGCGAGTTAAGGCCATCTGTTGTTCCATGTCCAGTTCTAACTATTGCTTCCTGGCCTGCATACAGATTTCTCAAGAGGCAGGTCAGGTGGTCTGGTATTCTCATCTCTTTCAGAATTTTCTGCAGTTTATTATGATCCACACAGTCAAAGGCTTTGGCATGATAAAGTAGAAATCGATGTTTTTCTGGAACTCTCTTGCTTTTTCAATGATCCAGCGGATGTTGGCAATTTGATCTCTGGATTCTCTGCCTTTTCTAAAACCAGTTTGAACATCTGGAATTTCATGGTTCATATATTGCTGAAGTCTGGGTTGGAGAATTTTGAGCATTACTAGTGCATGAGATGAGTACAATTGTGCACTGCCTTTCTTTGGAATTGAAATGAAAACTGACCTTTTCCAGTCCTGTGGCCACTGCTGAGTTTTCCAAATTTGCTGGCATATTGAGTGCAGCACTTTCACAACATCATCTTTTAGAATTTGAAACAGCTCAACTGGAATTCCATCACCTCCACTAGCTTTGTTCATAGTGATGCTTCCTAAGGCCCACTTGACTTCACATTCCAGGGTACCTGGCTCTAGGTGAGTGATGACACCATTGTGATTATCTGCTACACATCAATGCCTTTAATTCTCATGACAGTCCTCAAGGTAGGTGTTATAACTGTTTTACAGAGGAAGAAGCTGAGACTTACAAAGGTGTAACAACTCTAGATTACGCTGCAAGTAGGCAGACATCTTGAGCCCATATAGCTGTATGACTTCTTGACCTGCCTTTCCGCCAGCTATGAAAATCTTAGAAAATCTGATGAAAGCAGAAGCTTCTTTCCTCTGATTAAAAAGAAAAAAACAGCCCAAAGGCTCATAGCCATCGCATTTTACAACTGCAGGAATTTTGTGACCACAGCCTCCAGAATCCATGTATAATGCCTGTGGGTGTGTTGACACATTAAGAGCAATGAGCCAATTTTCAACAAAATAACCTTGAAATATATGTTAGCTTTCCAGGTTTTCAAAATATGGTGCTATTTGTCAAACATGTCTGTAGCTCCAGCTTGAGAACACACTCAGAACCTATTTCCTGGACACGAAATCAGTCCCAGTTATTTACTTTTGTTTTCTCCCAAGAGTATTTCTTGTCGTGCTTTGTTCATTATCTTTGATTGAATGACTTTGGGCTATTTTTGAAACTGCAAACCATTCTCAGAAGAGTCCATCATTAAGGAAATCCAGAGACTGTGCAGTAGGCTCTGAAAGAAACCCTAAGGGGGGTTTTAGAAGGGATCCTGTCCAAGGTTAAACCATGAGATGAGGAACTCTTCTCAAATACGACCACGTGTTGGTTACATGTGCTGACTATGGTTATTATTTTAAGGACAGTGATGCATATTTCAGTGTATATGCCATTTAAAAATATTACTTTGAAGATATACTAAATTTGATTGTTTTAAGTTATCTAGTAAATTTACCTGCATCAAGATTATTGGAAATATCTAGATCTTTGTCACTTGTGTAGGTACAATTTAGTGTCACTTTAGAGACACGGTTCGATCCACATGGCAGGAAGATTCCCCTGGAGTAGGTAATAGCCGCTCAGCCCAGTATTCTTGCCTGGGAAGTCCCATGGACAGAGGAGCCTGGAGGGCTACAGTCATGGGGTCACAAATAGTTGAACATGACTGAACGTGTACATGCAAACTGGCTTTGAAAATCTAATCCTTCAACCTGTGTAGAAATAGTATATATCTCAGTCACCTGACTTGTTTGTTTCTATAATCTGGTTAATTTTCTTTTTTCTGTTAAAATCTGGTTAATTTTCAATGATCTGAGAAGTTACTGAATAATTATACCTAAATGAATGGTTAACAAATTTTTTTCTTGTGACAGTACTTGCCTGGGAAGTCCCATGGACAGAGGAGCCTGGAGGGCTACAGTCATGGGGTCACAAATAGTTGAACATGACTGAACGTGTACATGCAAACTGGCTTTGAAAATCTAATCCTTCAACCTGTGTAGAAATAGTATATATCTCAGTCACCTGACTTGTTTGTTTCTATAATCTGGTTAATTTTCTTTTTTCTGTTAAAATCTGGTTAATTTTCAATGATCTGAGAAGTTACTGAATAATTATACCTAAATGAATGGTTAACAAATTTTTTTCTTGTGGCAGTTTTCACTGTAGTGTCTTTGCTTCTAAAGCCAGACTGAAATGTTATCCATTCTAAAAGTTATTTTTGTTTGGGGAATATGATGTTACTTTTTGGATCACTGGCTCTAGTTCTAGAACTGTTTGAACTCACTTTGGATGTTTAAGTTATCAGTTGTATTGATTGGAAAATCGCTTTTTTCTGACCGCATACCCATATGGTGTTTAAAAGCCAGAAACTGTTTATTTTGTACATAGTTGTCGGTTGGTAGAAGGGTACGATTAAGATTTCCACAGTCTCATTTTATCCCCCATCTCACTTAAATGGTGACTGACGTTGTTGATGTGTGTCTATACCAACATCACGGGTTCCCCTTTTTGAATGGGCTTTAGGGCTGCAGAAGTGGTTTTACTTTTCACATTCCAGTTTGAATGTTTGAAGCATGATTCTCACCTTTTCAAAAAATTTCTTCATCCATCCCTCCCTTCTTTCCTTCCATTCTGTCTGCCACAGGATACACCCATTCACAAGTTCTTATGGGCAATACAATCCCATCACACAACTCCATCAGTAACTAATTGTTGGGTCATTGATAAGACAGGCTTTGGTGCACATGGCTGTTTCAAGTCCAGGTACTTGTTCTAATACTACCACTTTCTGTCTCGTAGAGACAGTGATTCCAGTGTACTATGGCTGATGACCGTTGACTTAAGGCAGATGACGTCCTTCGTATTTCCTCGGGACATTTAGTGTTGGTTCCTGCTACTCAAGATGTGATCCAGGAACCAGCAATATCAGCATGACCTGGGACTTTGTTAGAAAAGCAGAATGCCAGGCCCCACCCTAGATCTGCTGAATTAGTATTTGTGTTTTAACAGGACCCACTTATGATTTGCATGCACATCAGAGTTTGAGTGGCACTGATTTAGATATTTCTACATAAGGTCATAGAGTTGGACACGACTGAACGACTTCACATAAGCTCAAATACAAAGAAATTACAGAATTGCTGAACTGCTGTATTTTGGGTGATGGATAATAAAAAAAAAAAAACTGCAAGCAGACTGAATAAACATAACTTTATTTAGCAAGCAGTGGGTTTAAATATGTGAAATAGTTAAATTCCAGATATTTGGCTTATTCTCTTTATCCTTTGAAATTGGTTATTTTTCCATTTCCATTGCCTTTCATGTTAAGTTTGGGCTCTGTTCTGACTCACTGACTAAAGCTCATTATCTGAATCAACATTTTAAATTTGCTTCTCTTGGGAGTAAGATTTTGTGGTTTCATCTCATATGAAACCACAGGTCTTGTGAATTAATCTAATTTCATCCCAAGTTAGTAGCAAGGATTAAGGATGCGACCAACTGACCAAAAACATGTTGTAAACACAGTATGCAACCACAGGTCTGGATCAAAAACTAAACATTCAGCCTAGAAATTTACTTCTCAATCTGAAGAACTCTAGATCTAGCTGGAGCCCCTGCTAGCATTCTGCTATCTCCTGAGCCATTGTTTGGTGGGATGTTGAAATGGGTCCCTCTTCTCTCTTACTCTCCTGGTGGAAGAGAAAGTGGTATAAGCCTTGTAGAAGGCGATTTGGGGAACATGTATCAAAAGCATTCAGAAATGCATATGCTATGATCTAGTAATTCCACTGCTAGAAATGTATTTTCAAATAATCATATATATGGATTTGTAAGTGAAATGGGGTGTCGATTCTATAACAACATAGCTAGAATATCTATAGGAGACTAAAGAATGCTTCTGCTTCTGCATCACAGGCAGCCCTCTGTCTCTGTCTGCTCTCTGCCCAGCACACCGCACCCCCACCCCCCACCCCCCACCCCACCTCAATCTTGCCCCTCAAGACTTCCTCAAAATCATGGATGTTCTTGTAGAAAATCATCTGCTACCACTTAGGATTCAGTTTCCCCACTGGGCACAAAGTTTAGGATAAAGGCAGTGTTTCTTAGAATATTACCTATACAGATGACCTGAGTGAGAATCATTTTGCCTGCTTGTATGAAACAAAGATTTCTGGGCCTGAATTATTGCAGCATCTTGTGAATAAAAAGTTATTTTCTTTTTATGCAGAAGAAACTAAGGTTCAGAGAGACTTTCATTTTACACTTGTTGAGAGGTAGAGCTGCAGTTTGAACCCACTTCTGTGATTTAAGGGATCAGACAGTAAACAGTCTGCCTGTAATGCAGGAGACTTGGGTTTGATCCCTGAGCTGGGAAGATCTCTTGGAGAAGGGAATGGCAACCCACTCCAGTATTCTTGCCTGGAGAATCCCATGGACAGAGGAGCCTGGCAGGCTATAGTTCATGGGGTTGCAAGACTGAGTCACATACACATACATGCAATGGACTTAATTCCAGTGCTTGCTCTAGGTGCTGCACAGACAGACCCCTGTCCTTCTGAGGTCACATCCTAGCAGGGAGGACTGTGAAGACTATTGTCACGTGACCCATGTGGTTCCTTACAGTGGCTTTTTTGGTGAAAATATTTTGAGAATCTTTACAAAATAGTGGAAGATCTGGTTTTAACTTTTTCTTTCTTGTCATTTTTTTTTTTTTGAGTTATAGAGAATGAGAGATACTGCTCTGCACCTATTTAATATTCAGTAGCTACTGAAAAGTGCTACATCTTACTTTTAAATTACAGACCTCTCTAGTACTATTGCTCTGCTTAGAAAGATGGTGCTGTTCTGTGAACTGGAACTAGACTGACTCCAGTTCTGTGGGTTATGTTTGCTCTGATGTACGAGCCTTGTTTCTTATTCCAGGGAAGTCTGGTTTCCTGGCTCGTAGTTGCAGATTTGATACTGCCTTCAACCTATGCTGACTTTATCTCCTTTAAACTCTTTGAGCTGATTCCTGTTAGGAAAAAATAATCTCATTTAAAGCATTAGTTAAAAAAGTACACCTATTGAGCACTTCTTATATGCCCAGCACTGGACAAAGCGCGAGGAGCAGTGGTAGGGCTACCGAGTGAGCTAAGCACCCAAGAACTAGTGTCTTTATGGATTCAGATCACTTTCTCAGTACAGGCATGCCTCATTTTGTTGTGTTTCACATATATATATATACACACACAGACACACACACACACACACACACACATATATATATATATATATGATTTTTTTTTTAATGAATTGAAGGTTTGTGGTAACTCTACACTGAGCAAAAACTATGTGCTGTGTGCATGCTTAGTTGCTAGCTCGTGTCTGACTCTTTTGTGACCCCACGGACTGTAGCCTGCCAGGCTCCTCTGTCCACAGGATTCTCTAGGCAAGAATACTGAAATGGGTTGCCATTTCCTTCTCCAGGGAATCCTTGTGACCCAGGAATCAAACCCTCATCTTCTGCATTGCAGGTGGATTCTTAACCACTGAGCCACCAGGGCAGCCCAGATTCTCATTTGCCATTAGGAAAAACCCAAGGGCCCTTAAGAATTGTGTAAAATCTACTCAGTCTGTGCTTTATAAATGGAACAACAAAGCCAGGACGATAGCACATCTGTTTACAAGACGGTTTACTGACTATTTTAAGCCCACTCTTGAGATCTGCTCAGAGTAAAAAGTTTCCTTTGAAAATATTACTCTCATTAACAGTGCACCTGGTCACCCAAGAGCTCTGATGGTTAATGTTGTGCCTGCTAATGAAACAGCACCCATGGATCAAGGAATGATTTCAATTTTCAAATCTTATTCTTTAAGAAATAGAATTTGTAAGAATATAGGTGCCTCAGGTAGTGATTCTTCTGGTGGATCTAGGAGAAGTAGATTCAGAACCTCCCAGAAAGGATTTATATTCTAGATGCCATTAAGAACATTCATGATTTGTGGGAAGGGGTCAGAATATCAATAATAAGAGTCTGGAAGAAGTTGATTTCAGCCCTCATGGATGACTTTGAGGGTTTTGAGACTTCAGTGGAGGAAGTAATTGCAGATGTAGTAGAAACAGCAAGAGAACTAGAATTATAAATGGAGCCTGAAGATGTGACTGAATTGCTGCCATCTCATGATAAAACTTGCACGAATGAAGAGTTGCTTCCTTATGGATGAGCAAAGAATGTTATTTCTTCAGATGAAATCTGTTCCTGGTGAAGATGCTATAAACAGTGTTGAAATGACAGCAAAGGACTTAGAATATTGCATAAACTTAGTTGATGAAGCAGTGGCAGACTTTGAGAAGATTGACTCCAGTTGTGAAAGAAGTTCTATGGGTACAGTGCTATCATACTGCATTGCATGTTGCAGAAAAGTCGTTTGTGAGTCTATCAATGTGGCAAATTTCATTGTTTTAAGAAATTACCACACCCACCCTAGCTTTCAGCAACTACCACTCTGATCAGTCAGTTAGTTACCATCAACAAACATCAAGGCAAGACCCTCCACCAGCAAAAAGATTACAACTGACTTGAAAGCTCTGATGATGTTTAGTATTTTTTAGTAATAAAATATTTTAAATTAAGGCTTGACATTTTTTCAGACATAATGCTTTGCACACTTAACAGACTATGGTATTGTGTAAACATAACTTTTATATGCAGTGGTTCAGTCACTCAGTTGGGTCTGACTCTTTGAGACCCCATGAATGGCAGCACAAAAACTTCATGTGACTAAGTTTATTGTGATATTTGCTTTATTGTGGTGGTATGAAACCAAACCTGTCATGTCACCAAGGGGAGCCTATAGTCTGCTTTTAAATCTTTCTCCATTTTGCTAAGATTTGATCTAAAATTTAGTTGATTAAGCAAATGAGCACTGAAGGTGTGGTTTTGTATATGTATCTATCTCACTGGAAATGCAGCAGGGTGACAGGCTGCATAATTGAAAGTGTTCCTTCCAAGGAGAAGACCCACAATAGGTTAATTGCCAGTGTTAAAACTGTGAACCCATTTTTAGGGGGTAAGTTTTGTTAAAGGATCTGGTTGCTTTGGAAATCCTGCCTTACTATTTACTGCTCTTTCATTATACTTGATCTTCAATTTTATGGGCTGCTTTGGTTAGTGATGGTAACACCAGAGAATTATGTAGGCTTCAATAGGATGAAAGGAGGAATGGAACTGATTGAGAATAAGTCAGCTTTTTCATATACAAGAAGGAGGAATAGTGAAGAAGCAGCAACATATCCTTAAAATGACTCAGTAATTTACTAGGGAAGTTTGAAGCCTCGCTAAAAATTAACAAATTGATCTTAATGCATCTTGTCTCATTTTGTTGGAAGGTTGCCCATTGCCTTGAGATGCTGGTTAATGGGCTCAAATGAGAATCTCTACCAAATGGTAGTCATCTAACATTGGGAAACCATCTCTCTTTGCTACTGATTATAGTGAAGCAAAGACAGAGCAAGGTGGGCCCTTCTCTAGGGTGATTTTTAACAAAATTTTCATTTTGATTTATTGACCACACAAAGAAGCAATCTGCCAAGTGTTGCTACTGCATCTGAGGTTTGTTTCACTTGAGATTATAAATGCCTTTGCTGAACACCAGCTCTATTTACTGGAGAAGGCAATGGCACCCCACTCCAGTACTCTTGCCTGGAAAATCCCATGGACGGAGGAGCCTGGTAGGCTGCAGTCCATGGGGTCGCTAGGAGTCAGACATAACTGAGCAACTTCACTTTCACTTTTCACTGTCATGCGTTAGAAAAGGAAATGGCAGTCCACTCCAGTTTTCTTGCCTGGAGAATCCCGGGGATGGGGGAACCTGGTGGGCTGCCGATATGGGGTCGCACAGAGTCGGACACGACTGAAGTGACTTAGCAGCAGCAGCTCTATCTACACCTGTTTAAGTAAATCAGATTAGATTTAAATTCTAAGTCTCTGTGAACTGCTTAAGTTCACAATCGTGAAATGGAAAAACAAGACTAGGAAGCTGGCCTGACCCTGTGGTCTGCTAGCATGGTTAGGTCACGGCTCTGTCTTTGTCCTATTCATTCTTGCTGGAGGAGCTGCTGTCCTTTGGCTATTTGTCATGTTCCCATCAATAAACCAAGGGGTCTCTTGTGAATATGCATTCCCTGATGAGTGTTTCTTCTGCTAGGACACCAGTTACGCATCATTTTGCATGTATCATCACTTTATATGAAAACTTATGATAGCAGGAGCCATTCAGTTAGAAATGGCCCTCAGAATTCTCAGTCAAATCCATGCCTTTCCGTTTGGCTCTATAGCCCCACCTTAGACTCTATTCCTTACCTACAGACTTCGAACTAGAATGTAGAAGAGTCACACCAAGTCTCTTCCCTTTGGTTATCCCCGTCTACTTCCCAAGCATTGATCATACTCCTTCTGTTCTATTCATTTCTTCAACATGCACACATATACACACACACAATGCATCCGATACCATTCCTAGTTGTTATTTTTAAGTAGGATAACTTGCTAATACTTTTCAAGCAAACTGCTAGACATATCTGGAAAGTGTCAAAAAAAATTTCTCAGTATTCCTAGTCAACACATCCATGCATCATATATTAACAGTATTTTTTTTCCAGTGGCCTGTGTTTATGAATCTTTTTAAAGCTACCATTTTAGTTTTCAGAGAAATGGTATATACTGCTTTTTCAATTCACATTTCATGGATTTACATAAAATGTCATTGCTGCTGCTGCTGCTGCTAAGTTGCTCCAATCGTGTCCGACTCTGTGCGACCCCATAGACGGCAGCCCACCAGGCTCCCCCGTCCCTGGGATTCTCCAGGCAAGAACACTGGAGTGGATTGCTATTTCCTTCTCCAATGCATGAAAGTGAAGTTGCTCAGTCATGTCTGACTCTTACGACCCCATGGACTGAAGCCCACCAGGCTCCTCCATCCATGGGATTTTCCAAGCAAGAGTGGGGTGCCATTGTCATTGCTTGTACGTGGTTAAAATAATGGCATCAGAATTTGCAGTTTTGAGAACTAAGAACAAGTGACAACACAGCACTTAGGAGTGAACGTGTGCAAGGATAGCAGAGGGGAATGCAACAGCAGTAAGTGATCAGTGTTCCATGGACGTCAGCAGGCATTAGGTAATCCTGTGGCTTGATTAAGAGAAGATTGGCTAAGAAAGCTGTGAATAACATTTATGCAAGGTTTATTCTGGTCCAAGCCCTGTGTTAATTACTTAATATAGTCTCTCATCTAACCTTTAAGGTAACTATGAAAGTTAGACATTAGGACCCCCATTTATGCAAGGGAAAACTATTTCTGCTAAGTAGCTTGTCCAAGATCATAATGCTAGAAAGTAACAGTTAAAAAATCCCCTAGCTCTCTCCAGAGACCTGATTTTTAACCATCTTGCTATATCATAGTAATTTTTTGACTAACAACTCAAAAATATTATAATTACAGAGAGAATGCAGATATCACTAAAAAGGCTCCATTTTACTAAAGAAACCATTTTCTCTACTTAGTGTCCATTTGTTGTTCCTCCTGTTACAGGGATTCACAGGAAAACTTTTGTTGAAGGAGCCTGGAAAAATACAGGCAGTGACTTTGGAGTTCTGTATAAACGAGGGCAAAGAGACCAAATGTCTCCTCCTGCTCTGAGTTATTCATTAGAACATTTCCAGTTGAGTAGCGAGTGATGCCACATTTAATATAGCCTCAGGACTTCCATGAGGTCTATTAGCTTGCACTTTCCTAAGTTAGGAACACAAAGGCTTTATGACAGACATTTGTTTTCTTGTGGTTCTTTGTACTGTTGCTCCGCTCTGTTAGTTTAAGTCCTTCAGTTTTGATGAAAGCTTTGATGTCTGATTAGAGAGGATAATTAGGATAATTAGGGGAGGTTTGTGGCTTTTATTGGTGATTTAGACAGTGACATGTTTATGGCTAAGCTATGAGATCAACCATATTTCATTTATATATATGTATATTCACATGTTTAGGAAAGAATATTCTGAAAATAAGTTGAAAGTAGAAAATTGACCTTGACTTTAGGACATAAGTCTTGGAGTAAGCCAACCATTTGTTTGGGGAGGTTTCTAGAGCTGATGAAGAAAACTGTCTAAAAGTCCTCATCCTTCGTGAATCAGCTGTTGCTGTTGCTCTGCACTCTGTTTAATCAAGTCAAGATAATTCTGGGTTTAAAGATTTTTGGAATCTCCTGTACCTAAATGGAATGCTTTTGCCTTAAGTGAATTTGACACTCCGCTCCCTAGAGTGCCTTTCTTATCAGCGTGTTTTCTTCACACCTTTTGCATATTTTCATGCATTAGGAAGTCACTTCCCTTGTGACTTTGAGTGTTGACATAGATTACATGGTTTATCCAGATCAGCTTCTCCTTCCCCTGGTGATGTGCTGCTAAAGGTCTAACAGTGGGCTCTTAGTGGGAAGAGACTTGGTCCTGATCAATAGCATTTGGTGATGTACGTGGTAAAAAAAAAATCTTCCCTTCTGGCCTATGTGAGGCACCACTGTGGTCGGGCTGGGAAGAGATGTGAACAGTCAGTTCTCACGAGGTAGTCTGAGCAGCCAATCTGTCCCTTATGAAGTAGCACAATTGTGTGAGTTCACTTCTGACATTGACCAGTGGAAATGCAATGAAAAGCTGCTCTGGGGAATTCCCTGGGGGTCCAGTGGTCAAGACTCTAGGCTTTCACTGCTGGGGCCTTAGGGTCCATCCCTGGTCAGGGAACAAAGATCCTGCAAATGTAGCATGGCTAAAAAAAAAAAAAAATTTCCCCTGGCAGTGTATCTTTACTGAGTTTTCAAGCTATTTCTTCTCAACTCATTTACTTACATACTCTTGAGAGTCCCTCGGACTGCAAGGAGGTCCAACCAGTCCATTCTTAAGGAGATTGGCCCTGGGATTTCTTTGGAAGGAATGATGCTAAAGCTGAAATTCAAGTACTTTGGCCACCTGATGCGAAGAGTTGACTCATTGGAAAAGACTCTGATGCTGGGAAGGATTGGGGGCAGGAAGAGAAGGGGACGACAGAGGCTGAGATGGCTGGATGGCATCATGGACTCGATGGACGTGAATCTGAGTTAACTCCGAGAGTTGGTGATGGACAGGGAGGCCTGGCGTGCTGTGATTCCTGGGGTCGCAAAGAGTCTGACATGACTCAGTGACCGAACTGAACTGAACTGAAGTGAAAGATTCCATTTTAGAGCTTATCTGTGTGTAAGTGTGTATATGTTCTTTTGTGTGTGTGTGTGTGTGTGTTTGTGTGTATATATATATACACATATATTGGTGGTGGTGTTTAATCACTAAGTTGTGTCTGACTCTGTGACCCCACGAACTGTAACCTGCCAGGCTCCTCTGTCCATGCATGTCCCAGGCAGGAATACTGGAATTGGGTTGCCATTTCCTTCTCCAAAGGATCTTCCCAACCCAGGGATCGATTCTGCCTCACCTGCATTGGCAGGCAGATTCTTTACCACTGAGCCACCTGGGAAGCCCACACACATCTATAAACATACATATGCTATTTATATGTATTAAAATTGATACTCTGTTTTAGGTTTTCATTTTGGGTTTTGTCATACCACATTTTCTTAATGTTTTCAAGTCTTGAGTCCCGTCTCTTTAACTTATTTTGCTTAGCCTCCTGAGTAATAAAATCAGTAATCAATCAGTAATAAAATTGTCTTAGGCCTGAGCCCCTCACTTTCAACTTTTCCTTCCAGTATATCCTCACAGATTTTCCCAGTGCAGACTTACTGTGATGAGATAGACTTTTGTTTTTTTCAAGAAAGGAAACAATGCAAATATGACACCAGCCAGTTTCATACAAGCTCTTCCTAATCTTTGAACAGGATTTCAAATGCAAGTAAGGTGATCCCATTGATCTTTTAATGATAGAATGAAAGGGGGTTAATTTCTCTCGAAACATCTCCAGTTTTTTATGGCTATCATGGTCTGAAGTTCCCTGCGTTACACTGGATACGATCAGCAGGATGAAACATGGAAAAATACTACCACCCACTGGTCCTTCCTCCTCAAGACAAGATTTCCAAACGTTAGATAGGTTGGCTCTTCTTGATAAGATTTTGGTCCCTTTACAGTTGGTACAAGTAGTGACCGCAGTAGTCAAAATGAAGCAGAGGGTCAAACTTGGAAAATCCCTTCTGCCTCACACACACAGAAATGATAGATGAAATACCATCAAACCTCAGAAAACAAACAAAAAAGGACAAGTGGCCCCAAAACAAAATAAATATTCTTGGGCCTCGGAATGTTGTAGAAATGCCCGAGAGCGAGCAGTGTTGGCGCTGCTGTCTCTGAAGTCTTTTCTCATCTCACTTTCCCAGCTCGGCTTCGCTGAATACCACGCTATAGCAACTCCTTTTACTCCACCCAGACAAGCAGTCCCCTCTTCTCTGCTTCCTTTTTATCTTTTGCTGTTGTTCAGTTGCTCAGTCATGTCTGTCTCTTTGTGACCCCATGGACTGCAGGATGCCAGGCTTCCCTGTCCTTCACAATCACCCAGAGTTTGTTCAAACTCATGTCCATTGAGTCGGTGATGCCATCCACCCGTCTCATTCGCTGTCACCCCCTTCTCCTCCATTCCTCAGTCTTTTCTAGGATCAGGGTCTTTTCCAGTCAGTTGGCTCTTCACACCAGGTGAATGAAGTATTAGAGCTTCAGCTTCAGCATTAGTTCTTCCAGTGAATATTCAGGGTTGATGTCCTTCAGGATTGACTGGTTTGATCGCTTTGCTGTCCAAGGGACTCTCAGGAGTCTTTTCCAGCACCACCGTTTGAAGTTCATTCTTATCCTTAGTACTGATTATCCCTTAACATACTGTGTGCCTTATTCATTTATCTTATTGTCAGACCAGGGTGTCAGGTTCAGGAGGACAGGGCTTTTGTCTTTCAAATATTTGCGAATGAAAAACTGAATGATAACACATGTAATGCATTTATCAAAGTAGTAGCATGTGGTAAATGTCCAAATGGATGTTGTTGTTATTGTTAGTCTTATTATTAATATTCAGTTCTTGGTGTTGGCAGAATCTGATGTTTCCTGTTTTCTACTTCATTTCTGTCTGTCTCCTCCATCCCTCAGCTCTCTTTATGTCTATTTACTGTCCATTTTTTTTCCATTTTTCTCCACTATTCTTTCTTTCTTCCTCTTTGTCCAGTATTGAAGTCAGTGCCCTCTGTGCGTGGAGAATAGCACAGGCCCCTGCAGAGCCTCAGTTTCCGAGTTCAGGCTATTTGTAGGTATCTGGTGGCCAATAGGAGAGGGCAGTGGGAGAATAAGGGGGCTCCTGGCATTGGTAGGGCAGGAAGACCCTTCCTCATCCCTCCTCTATCTCAGCTTCACTGCTGTGTCCACAGGGTTACTTAGCTTCCATGAGATCAGAGCCTAAAGTTCTTGCTTATTCATATCAATCTACACAGATGAAATACAATCACAGTAGTTGGCCATTTGGGGACACATTACTTTTGTGTAATAAAACCTGGGCTTTTTAAAATTTGTATTTTTTTGATTGAAAAATATAATTAATTTATAATGTGCCAGTCTCTGCTGTATAGCAGAATGACTCAGTTATACACGTGTAGACATTCTTTTTTTTTAAATTTAATAATATTTTTTTTCCATTATGGCTTGTCACAGGATATTAAATATATTTCCTTGTGCTATGCACAGTGGGACCTTGGTGTTTATCCATCCTTTATATAGTAGCTTGCAACTGCAAGCTACTATAGCCTGCAAACTCCCAGACCTTCCTGCCCCACCCTCTTGGCAACCGCAAGTCAGTTCTCTATGTCTGTGAGTCTATTTCTGTTTTGTAGATATAGGTTCATTTGTGCCATATTTTAGATTCCATATTTTATGATTTATGTCATATGTCTTTCTCTTTCTGACCGACTTCATTTAGTATGGTCATCTCATGTTGCTGCACATGGCATTAGTTTACTCTTTTTTATGGCTGAATAGTATTCTGTTGTAAATAGGCACCACATCTTTTTATCCATTCATCTGTAGATGGGCATTTAGGTTGTTTCCATGTCTTGGCTATTGTGAAAAGTATTCTATGAACATAGGGGTGCATATATCTTTTTGAATTATAGTCTTGTCTGGATATATGCCTAGGAGTGGGACTGCTGGATCATTTGATGGCTCTATTTTTGGATTTCTGAGGAACTTCCATGCTATTTTCCGTAGTGGCAGTACCAACTTATATTTCCACCAACAGTGTAGGAGCACTATATTTTTTCCACACCCTCTCCAGCATTTGTTATTTGTAGACTTTTAAAAAAATTGTGGGAGGAAGAAGCAAGATATAACCTATAACCAAGATATAGGAGAGGGCCAGGGCATCAAGAACTCGATTTTAGTACTGAAGCAATGTATTTTTTTAAATTAATTTATTTAAATTAATTTATTTTAATGGAGGATAATTACTTACAGTATTGTAGTGGTTTTGCCATACATTGACATGAATTAGCCATGTGTATCCATGTGTTCCCCATCCTGAACCCCCCTCCCACCTCCCTCCCCATCCCTTCCCTCAGAGTTGTCCCAGTGCACCAGCTTTGAGTGTGCTATCTCATGCACTGAACTTGGACTGGTGACCTATTTCACATATGGTAATATACATGTTTCAATGCTGTTCTCTCAAATCATCCCACCCTCACCTTCTCCCACAGAGTTCAAAAGTCTGTTCTTTATATCTGTGTCTCTTTTTCTGTCTCGCATATAGGGTCATTGTTACCATCTTTCTAAATTCCATATATATATATATATATGCATTAATGTGCTGTATTGGTGTTTTTCTTTCTGATTTACTTCACTCTGTATAATAGGATCCAGTTTCATCATTAGATGAACTGATTAAAACTCAGTTAAAACTGATTAGAACTGATTCAAATGCATTCTTTTTAATGGCTGAGTAATATTTCATTGTGTATATGTAGCACAACTTTCTTATCCATTCATCTGCTGATGGACATTCTAGGTTGCTTCCATGTCCTGGCTATTATAAACAGTGCTACAGTGAACACTGGGGTACACGTGTCTCTTTCAGTTCTGGTTTCCTCGGTGTGTATGCCCAGCAGTGGGACTGCTGGGTCGTATGGCAGTTCTAGTTCCAGTTTTTTAAGGAATCTCCACACTGTTCTCCACAGTGGCTGCACTGGTTTGCATTCCCACCAACAGTGTAAGTTCCCTTTGCTCTGCATCCTCTCCAGCATTTATTGTTTGTAGACTTTTTGATAGCAGCCCTTCTGACCAGCGTGAGATGGTGCCTCACTGTGGTTTTGATTTGCATTTCTCTGATAATGAGTGATGCTGAGCATCTTTTCATGTGTGTGTTAGCCATCTGTATGTCTTCTCTGGAGAAATGTCTGTTTAGTTCTTTGGCCCGTTTTTTGATTGGGTCATTTATTTTTCTTAGCTGCATGAGCTGCTTGTATATTTTTGAGATTAATTCTTGGTCAGTTGCTTTGTTTGAAGCAATGTATTTTCCCTGCATAAGACAATAAACACAGCTTCTCTTTCCCAAAGAAATAAGGAATTGTGATATTGGCTTTACTATCTGAGGCCCTCCCTTCTTAGATCCCAGTCACAGGCAGGGTATAAACTGTGTTGATGGAAGGATAAAGTGATGAATCCCCTGCATTTGATGAGAGGGAAGCTGTCAATTTTTCTTGGTGAGAAAAAAGTGAAACTGTGGCTTATTCCTATTAGCACTTTGTGAAATTTATCGTGTCCTTCATAATAGTCCTCAGCAAATGGGAAACATTTTGAAGAAGTGACTGAGGGATTTTATCCCTCATAAATAGTAGGATAGTTGGTTGAAGGAACAAGAGAGTTAAGAGCACCAAGAAAGCATAGTGTTCAAGCTGAATTGAACATGTCTTTCTGCTTTGAAAACAAGATGACCATAAACTAGGTCAAATAGTCATCCTCCACACACCTAACTACTGCCTTATCAGTGTGTGTTTACTATACTGATTTGTTTCAAGGTGACATTCATCTTTGCTAAATCTCAGCAGAAAAGATGAAATACTGAGATCCTCAGGTAGCAGCAGAAAGTGGGAGATGTTTACCAGAGGCCTCTTAGACATGAGAAGAGCTCTCCAGGGTAACTTTCTCTGATGATTACTCTGCCTCATGAGAACTCCCCACCCCGGCTGATGCCCAAAGCTGCTGGAGCCACAGCTCTGGGTGCTTGAGGTAGTGGTGAAGATTGTTGAGAAACTTCATGAAGCAGGAACTCTTTCCACAACAGATAGCCCCATGCTTAGGGGTGTTGGTTGCCCATCAGTTGTGGGGAACCGTTGCCTTTTCATGCTGGGAGGAGCCTTGAAATATGCTCCGCCCTATTTCCATTGCTACAGCCTCTGAGGCTAGATAGGCCACTCTATTTAACCAGCTATGTGACTCTCTAAATTTGCTCAAACTTTCTGAGCCTCAGTTTCTTCAGCATTAAGATAGGAACAATACTTGCTTGCAGTGTTGTCCTCATAGAGGACATTTAATTAGTTAACATTTTTTTTGTTAAGCATCTACTATGTGCCAGACCTGTGCTGTTGTTGTTCAGTTGCTCGGTCATGTCCAACTCTTTGTGACCCCATGGACTGCAGCACACCAGGCTTCTTTGTCCTTCACTATCTCCTTGAATTTGCTCAAACTTATGTCCACTGAGTTGGTGAGGCCATCCAACCATCTCATCCTCTGCTGCCCTCTTTGTCTTCAGTCTTTCCCAGCATCAGGGTCTTCTCTAATGAGTTGGCTTTTTACCACATCAGCTGGCCAAAATATTGGAGCTTCAGCATCAGTCCTTCCAATGAATATTCAGGGTTAATTTCCTTTAGGATTGAGTGGTTGATCTTCTTGCTGTCCAAGGGACTCTCAAGAGTATCCTTGAGCAGCGCAATTCTAAAGACCTGTGTTAGATGATGGGAATACAAAAGTGAGCAAAAGAAATACTGAGCTTGCTCTAATGGAACTTATAATCCATATTAAATGGCAACTGGCACACAGTAGGGTCTCAGAAAATGGTATCTATCTTATTATTCGTTTAAAAATGAGGGTGTTGCAGCTAAGAGGTTAAGTGACCTGCTCCAAATTTCAGTTTCTCCTGATACAGGCAAGACTTGATATTTTGGCCTATAATCTAAAATCCAATACTTTTCAGAGAGGCCAGTCACGGTATCCAGAACTTTGTGATGAGATAGACATTTTGATTCGTTTGGAAGCAATATTTCCTAACCACAATGGTATCTATCTTATTATTCGTTTAAAAATGAGGGTGTTGCAGCTAAGAGGTTAAGTGACCTGCTCCAAATTTCAGTTTCTCCTGATACAGGCAAGACTTGATATTTTGGCCTATAATCTAAAATCCAATACTTTTCAGAGAGGCCAGTCACGGTATCCAGAGCTTTGTGATGAGATAGACATTTTGATTCGTTTGGAGGCAATATTTCCTAACCACACCTCTGGCTAGCATGAGTGCCCCCAGCATGGCCAGGCATTACCAGGTCAGACTTACTTCCCATGGAATTCTCCAGGCCAGAATACTGGAGTGGGTAGCCTTTCCCTTCTCCAGCGGAATCTTCCCAACCGAGGGAATGAACCAAGGTCTTACCTGCATTGCAGGCAGATTCTTTACCAACTGAGCCACAAGGGAAGCCCAGCAATACTGGAGTGGGTAGCCTATCCCTTCTTTAGCAGATATTCCTGACCCTGGAATCAAACCAGCGTCTCCTGAATTGCAGGTGGATTTTTTACCAAGTGAACTATCAGAGAAGCCCCTTACTTCAGTTAGAATAATTTAAAAAAATTATTAGTTCATTTCATGTGAAATTTGTTATTCTCTTGTAGGTTCTTAGAAAATCTGCAGAAAAAAATCAATACTATAAATCATAGGCTTAGGGTTAAATGAGCTTTGATTTGCCTGTACCACAGAAATGGTAAGGAGAATGATGTCCATAATGGAACATAATGACTCCCATTAGAAGACTCATATGAGAAATAGGATGCTTTAGAGCTCACACAATTTTTACTTTCTCTTTTCTAACAACTGAGAGTCATGAAAATAATGGTTTGCCTCTTTTGCCAAATCTGCACAAAACTTTGGATTCAAAATTACTGTCCAGTCACAAGGAATGTATATGTCCTTGAGGTTAGGGTATATGTTTTATTTTACTTCTTTGGTTCCAATGTGTTTCATGTATATGATTTTATTGTCTGTATGTCCTTTGATGTGAAGTGAAAGTCACTCAGTCCTGTCCAACTCTTTGTGACCCCATGGACTATACAGTCCATGGAATTCTCCAGGCCAGGATACTGGAGTGGGTAGCCTTTCCCATTTCCAGGGATAGGCCAGAGATGTATGTGCTTTAATTTGAGTTAATTACCAGAAGAATATGTGTAAAAAAAAAAAAAAAAACAACAAAAATTGCTTTCCTTTGTAGGGCAGAGAGTGCCAGTACAGGAAAAATAAAAGCAATGAGAGAGACAGTGGGGAGAAACATGAATGAGGATGATCCCTGGACAGTTATTTTGCTGTCAACCTCTTTAAGGCTTTCGTGGTGGCTCAGTGGTAAAGAACTCGCCTGCTAATGCAGGAGATGCCAAGAGACGGGGGTCTGATCCCTGGGTTGGGAAGATCCCCTGGAGGAGGGAATGGAAACCCTCTCCAGTATTCTTGTCTGAAGAATCCCATGGAGAGAGGAACCTGGCAGGCTACAGTCCATGGAGCTGCAAAGAGTAGGACACAACTGAGTGACTGAACAACAAACTCCTTTACACTTTCTGTCTGCTGCTAAGGAATGTAGCCCAAGGACCTGTGACCTCTTGGTTGACCTGGATCCAGTCTCAAAACAGCCCTTTCCTTTGGTCACTGTGTACATTTTCAGGCATATTGGATAAGGCACAGCAGTTAGAAACTTTTTGGTCCCATATTTCCTGTTTGTCTAGATTTGTAAGCACAGTTTTGTCTCAGCTTCCAGCACATTTGCTGTGATTATTAGGATTTTCTTCTTTAGGACCAGAGCTACCTTTCCCCCTATTTTCTTTCCCTTTGTGCACCAAGTGCTCTTCAGGTTTCTGCAGAAGAGCATGTTTTCTGTTCACTGCTTTTCCCTTCTCTGCTTGTTGCTATCGAGAAGGGAAATACAAATAAAATATTTGGACCCAACTCTTAAGCAGGAATATGTTTTGAGCAAGTAGAGCTATAAAACATCATAAAACTCCCCAGATTTACCCCAGCTCTCCAGCCTGGGGACAGAGTGAGGCCACAGTAAGAGTCACAGAGCAGCCTCTTTCTGGCCCAGCTCAGTTGGTGATATGCCTGCAATGCAAGGCTCTTGCTGGTGGAAGGGGTCGCTGGGTGCCCCACCATACTCTCATCAAACGTGATGAATGACCTTCTCTCTTTTGCCCTCAGGGGTCCCATTGTTCTGTGTTTCTCCAGGGATCCTCTCCTGCCTGTAACTCTGAGGACTCCTTTTGAGGACCCTCTTCCTGATGCTCCATCCTCCTGGCCACAGGCTGGGGCTGTGGTTGGAGCAGTTCCTCTGCTCCTATCCCACCGTCTCCAGGCTCCCTCTCATCGGGGCTGTACCCTGTTACCAGGTACAAAGCCCGAGTACCCATGTCCTCAACTGTCCACAGGCCCTCGGGCGTGACTGACTTTACACTTGACCTGCTCATTAATTTATTGGACTAGTGTGGAGACTGCCATATGCCCAGATTTGTCATCCCTCTTCCGTGTAATTGGGCTGCCTAGCCAGAGCCTACCTTTTCCCTCTCCCCTGCAGCTAGGTTAAGGCCATGGTGCTGAGAGCTCACTCATAGGATATTTGGGTTGACATTTTTGGTCACTTACTTGAAGAGAAAGTGTTGGCCTTATATTCATACATCATTGTTCCCCCTTTCCCCTGGGGACATCAGTCACACTGATGAGGATAGAAATTTGAATTTTGGAAAATATGTATCTGCCACTATAACCTGACAACATCTCACTGCCTAAAAACTTTTATTCTGATGTTGGCAGTGATATGAATGAACGTGATTTTCTGCTGTAGTACAAGAAAATGTATCAACATTTGGCAGTTTGGCGTAACTCAGTGACTCAGTGAACCAGTAATTTCCAAAGGGTAAATGCATGATGTTATGAAATCACACGGGGTAAAAGAGCCCATGTGTGGAAAACATCTAGTGTAAAATAAGAAACTTTGCTTTTCTGTTTGATATTTTTTTGATTTAAGTAATTTGTGCAGTCACCATTATATGGATTTTAATGTGACAGAGTATAAAAAGTTCATTGATAAGGTTTCAGATTTCATATTGCAACAATGTTTTTAGAAAATACCACTTGAGTTTTGGTATAGTATTAAAGAATAACACAACCATCTGGAAAGGCTATTATACTACTGTCCCTTTTCTCAGCTATATAGTTGTGTGAGGCTAGATTCTCTGCACACACTTTAACTAAAACAACCTGCTGCACTAGATTGAACACTCAGTCATCACCACCACCGTCAGTCATCATGTCATCTATTATTAAGCCAGACACAAAAGAGAGCAGAGTGGGTGCCCTGTTTCCTGTTTCCTATAGCTGCCCTGGAACCTGTGGACTTCAATTTGAGGAAATGTCATTCAGATTTGGCCAACATCTTATCAAGCCCTCGGTATTGTTTCTCAAAACGGAACTGTCCTTTGCCCTGGTGAACAGGAAGCCTGTGGTACCTGGACGTATCCTTTTTTTTTTTTTTTTTTTTTAAGAGGGAAAACAGACCAAATGAACACAGCCATTAACCTCTAGTATTTGACCAAAAAGTGATCCTCTATGGATGACCCTCAATGTGGAGAAACCTTTCATCTTTAACCTAGTTGTTTTAACATCAGTGCTGTATAGATAGAGAAGTCCTGAGGCTATTGTAAAAATAAAACTGAAAACCAGAATCGGGAGGCTTAAGTCCAAATCCTGAGAACATCAGAGAATTCCTGAATACAGGGAACATTAT
>SJYC01088497.1:0-11565 GCA_006408675.1 Madoqua kirkii
TGGTAGAATGTCACTTTTAAAAAATTGTTCAATTAATTGAGTTACAATACTGCAATTAAGGATTACAGTAGTCCATGTGCTGGAAATACTTATTACTTAATAAAACACTATTTAGCCCTGGGATTGAGTATGTGTTAATACTCAAAAGATATAGAAATGCTCACTTTTATTGAAACCAAACTATTAGGAGAATCAAATAAATGTAATTTTAGCACATTGACAACAATGAGACACAAATAACCAAACAAGGTGATAAAAGATGTTTACAAAAAGAGAAAATCATTCTCCAGGGGCTGTCCTTTGCCAAAGATAGAATTAGTTCATATATTTTCATTTTCAACCAAAATACTGGTCAATAATCATCCATGTTAACTAAGAGGACAATAAGCTCTTAAACCAAAACAATTCGAAAGAAAAAGAAATGCAAGAAGGCAAAATGGTTCTTTGAGGAGGCCTGAAAAATAGCTGAGAAAAGAAGAGAAGCAAAAAGCAAAGGAGAAAAGGAAAGATACACTTAACTGAATGCAAAATTCCAAAGAATAGCATGGAGTAAAAAGAAAGCCTTCTTAAGTGAACAATGAAAAGAAATAGAGGAAAACAATAGAATGGGAAAGACTACAGATTTCAAGAAAACTGGAGATATCATGAGAACATTTCATGCAAAGATAAACACAATAAAGGAAAGAATCAGTATGGACTTAAGAGAAGCAGAAGATCTTAAGAAGAGGTGGCAAGAATACACAGAACTACACAAAAAAAGGTCTTAAAGATCTGAGAAACCATGAAGGTGTGATCACTGACCTAAAGCCAGACATCCTGGAGTGTGCAGTCAAGTGGGACTTAGGAAGCATTACTACAAACAAAGCTACTGGAGGTGATGAAATTCCAGTTGAGCTTTTTAAAATCCTGAAAGGCGATATTGTTAGGGCCACGGTACTAGGATGACCCTGAGGGATGGGATGGGGAGGGAGATGGAAAGGGGGTTCAGGATGGGGAACACATGTACACCCATGGGTGATGCATGTCAATGTATGGCAAAAACCACTACAATATTGTGAAGTAATTAGGCTCCAATTAAAATAAATAAATTAATTTTTAAATATGCCAGCAAATTTGGAAAACCCTGCAGTGGCCACAGGACAGGAAAAGGTCAGTTTTCATTCCAATCCCAAAGAAGGGCAATGCCAAAGAATGTTCAAACTACATGCTAGCAAGGCTGTGCTCAAAATTCTCCAACCTAAGCTTCAACAGTACATGAACCGGGAACTTTCAGATATACAGGCTGGATTTAGAAAAAGTGGAAGAACCAGAGATCAAATTGCCAATGTCCAGTGGATCATAGAAAAAGCAAGAGAATTCCAGAAAAATAGCTACTTCTGTTTCATTGACTATGCCAAAGCCTTTGACTGTGTGGATCACATTAAACTGTGGAAAATTCTTCAAGAGAAGGGAATACCAGACCACCTTACCTGCTTCCTGAGAAACCTATATGCAGGTCAAGAAACTTCAGTTAGAACCACACATGGGACAAAGGACTGGTTCCAAATTGGGAAAGGAGTAAGTCAAGGCTGTATATTGTCACTCTTCTTTTTTAACTTATATGCAGAGTACATTATGAGAAATGCTGGGCTGGAAGAAGCACAAGCTGGAATAAAGATTGCCAAGAGAAATATCAACAATTTCAGATATGCAGATGATATCACCCTAATGGCAGAAGGTGAAGAGGGACTAAAAAAGCCTCTTGATGATGGTGAGAGAGAAGAGTGAAAAAGCTGGCTTAAAAATCAACATTCAAAAAACTATCATGGCATCTGGTCCCATCACTTCATGGCAAACAGATAGGGAAAAGAAATTAAAACAGTGATAGACTTTATTTTCAGGCTTCAAAATCACTGTGGAAGTTGAGGACAGCCATGAAATTAAGATGCCCACACCTTGGAAGAAAAACTATGACAAACCGAGACAGTGTATTAAAAAGCAAAAACATCACTTTGCCAACAAAGGTCTTATAGTCAATTAAAGCTATGGTTTTTCCAGTAGTCATGTATGGATGTGAGAGCTGGACCATAAAAAAGGCTGAGTGCTGAAGAATTGATGCTTTTGAACTGTGGTGTTGGAGAAGACTTTTTAAATTTTTTTAATTAATAAGTTTTTAAATTAGTTACTTTAATTGGAAGCTAATTACTTTAAAATATTGTAGTGTTTTTTTGCCAAACATCAACATGAATCAGCCATGGGCACACATGTATTGCCCATCCAGAATTCCCCTCCCACCTCCCTCCCCATCCCATCCCTCAGGGTCAGCCCAGTACACCAGCTCTGAGCACCCTGTCTCATGCATCTAACCTGGACCAGCAATCTGCTTCACATATGATAATATACACATTTCAATGCTATCCTCTCAAATCATCCCAACCTCGCCTGGAGAAGACTCTTGAGTCCCTTGGACAACAAGGAAATCCAACCCAGTCAATCCTACAAGGACTGATGCTGAAGCTGAAGCTCCAATATTTTGGCCACCTGATACGAAGAGCTGCTTCACTGGAAAAGACATTGATGTTGGGAAAGAATGAAGGCAGGAGGAAAGGGGGCGACAGAGGAGGATGTGATGGTTAATAGCATCACTGACCCAATGGACATGAATTTAAACAAACTCCAGGAGATGGTGAAGGACAAGGAAGCCCGGTGTGCTGCAGTCCATGGGGCCGCAAAGAGTAGGACACAACTTAGCAACTAAACAGCAACAACAAGCTCTTAAAATATTCCAAAGTGTCTATAGAATTATCAAGGAATCAAGATATGCTTTGTTTAGTTTTGGTTTCCTGTACTCTTAACTGCATAAGTTTATATTATTTTCTCATAATTGCTAATGCACATGTTTATTTAAGAAATAGTGTTGGATGCTTACTTTATGCAAGATGCACTTAGAACTACAGATGAAATGACAGTGAACAATAATGGTGTTAGAATGTTCTGGTTAACTGAGAAGAATTGTGAAGGTCATTATGCACTTTACTCAATCTCCCATACTGGATACAGTGAAATTTTCTCTATGTGGCCAAATATGTTAAATAACAATGTTAAATTACAGGATTCCCTTTAGATTACAATTTAGCATTCTTACTAATTTCTAATTTCTCTTACCTCAGTTTCTACATTTGTAAAAATCAGCAGAATGTTGGTTACAGCTACTTTGGGTAAATATTTGTTTACTTGATAATGTATTCTGCTTTAGGCTGGCTTTAGGCATCTGTGATGGTGACAGGAAATTCATCTATCCCTCTCAAACATGATGCATTTAAATCAGTTTGGGTTTGAGTTAGTAATGGACAAACTGCTCAGAAAGGGAATACCAAGTGGGATGTATTTACTTTTGGTCTCTCAGGGGAAAGAGAATTTGAACAGGAGACCACACTTCATGTTCATCTGCAAAACGAGGCACCCATCCCATTGCCAGATGTTATTTGTGTTTCACAGACATATGGATAACTCAAGGGACATGCCAAAATGAATTTTTTTAAAATTGTTTTAAACTGGATGTAAATTTTTAATGGCAGAATATCTTGATACTAATCAAAACAGAGTAAAGGTTACATTTGTATATTTCCAAACTAAATAATATCATCAAATTTATGAATACCTATTGAACACCTACAGTATGCAGGGATGATAACACTGAAGATGAAGGATTCTTGATACTCCCCATACCATTGACTAGTAGTAGCTAGAAAGTTAAATTGTTAGTCGCTCAATCCACATGCAACTCTTAGCTGCCCCTTGGACTGCATCCTACCAGGCTCCTCCGTCCATGGAACTCTCCAGGCAAGAATACTGGAGTGGGTAGCCATTCCCTTCTCCAGAGATCTTCCCAACTCAGGGATCAAACCTGGGCTTCCCTCACTCTGGGCTGATTCTATACCATCTGAGTGACTAGGGAAGGCCCTAGTAGTAAGCTGGAAGTGTACACAAATACATTTCTATTGTGACTGAAGCTGTTAAGCCAATATTGGCTGATCTAACTGCTCCAAAATTCTAGTTTGTTCCAGCATCTTTATCCCAAAAGCTGCATCTACTATCAGATCCCATAGTTGCAAGGGTGCCTTGAACAGGTGCAACACAATTCCATTTACCACGTAGATATCTTGAGGAGCTGAAATGTTGGTTTTGTTAGATTAATGATATTTAAAAGTGAAGTTATCTTTGGCAGAAATTGGGGGGTTGATGTAATGAATAGCAATTCTCCCCTCAATGCTTCCCAGGGCAAACCTGTTCAGTTTCTTCTGTTTGTTTTTAAAAAACAGCCACACGCTGATGCTGATGCATCAATGGAGATACTATCCTCCTGAGTTCAGAAGGTTGATTCTCTAACTGATAGATAATCAGTTCCCTCTCTGCAGCTGCCACCCAGCCATAGGATCATCATGTCATCAGAGTGACACCTTTCAGGAAGTTGTAAAATCATCATAGGAGTTGATGATTGTGTATCCCCAAACTTCAAAGTCTTATCCTAGTTCCAGGTCATCACACAACTGTAGTTTGGTGTTGTGATCCAATGTATGGTTTTAACAGGAGTATCATATTGCACAATGTGTCTATTGCCTCCTTACTGTTGAGGTCCCATGTTTTGGCAGTCTTATCATGTGATGCTGTAAACACTTTGCTCCCATCATCACTCCAGCAGACATCTAGCACAGGCTAGGTGTGTATCTGCTGGGCTTTTGCAATAGTCTGTCCACTATCTTGAGCTTCCTGCTGCTGCTGCTGCTAAGTCACTTCAGTCGTGTCCAACTCTGTGCGACCCCATGGACAGCAGCCCACCAGGCTCCTCTGTCCACAGGATTCTCTAGGCAAGAGTACTGGAGTGAGTTGCCATTTCCTTCTCCATTGAGCTTCCTAGCAGCAAACATCAACATCATTAGCAAGTTCCCCAGCAAGGTTGGTAGGCTAAAAGACAGACAACCAATCCTATCATCAGGAGAGGATGTTACCTCAATATTCTTCATAAAGTGAAAGTGAAATTTGAAAGTCTTTCAGTCATGTCCGATCTTTTGTGACCTCATGGACTATATGATTCATGGAATTCTCCAGGCCAGAATACTGGAGCGGGTTAACTGTTCACTTCTGCAGGGGATCTTTCCAACCCAGGGATCAAACCAGGTCTCCTGCATTGCAGGCAGATTCTACCAGCTGAGCCATCAGGGAAGCCCTTCATATCATTCATAACGTTGTGATTTATCTGTGGTTGTGTTACCAAACATGCTGGTCCTGCCAGATCTAAAACCCGAGCTTGTTCCAAACAGATTCATGCCACGGAGGGAAGCCAGCAACAGGGAGAAGAGAAGCTCAGAAGACTGTGACTCCGCTTGGGCATGAAGGAGATGGAAGCAAGGCAGCAGGCTGGCCGAAGAAACTGCCCTCCAAATTTCTAAAAGCAAAATTTTCAACCATGGGATTTGGGGGCAAATATGCCAGTGAACAGCATACTTCTCCTTCTGCCTCATCTTCTACATCTAATCAAAACCAATTTTTATGAACTGTAACTTCTAAACATCACTGGAACATACCATTCCTCACCATCCATCCGTATGTCACATCCCTAAGCGGAAGCCAGCCGCATCTCTTACCTGGACCTTCTCCTCACAAGTCTCCCTATACCAAGTCTTTCCCCATTCCAAACTACTTTTCATATCACACTATCATTAATCATTCTAAATAAAGCACAAATATAATCATTACCTCCACTGTCTTGCCTTCAGGCTTCCTGTTGCCTGCAAAGTTAAATTCAAATGGCATAGCAAGGCATGTGAGTACAAGTCTTACACTTTTTCACTAACCATCCGCATGTCTCTGTGGATATACTCCATGTTCTAATTAAACTAAACTGCTTACAGGTCCACAAATACTTATTTCCTCTCATCTGTCCATAATTTAGCACATGCTAGTCCCTTTGCCAGGCACACCCTTCACCCCTTCACCTTCACTTTTTCTTTTTTTTTTAATTCTCTTTTTTTAATACTTTATTCTACTTTACAATACTGTATTGGTTTAGCCATATAGTGACATGAATCAGCCACAGGTGTACGCAATCTCCCAATGCCAAAAGCTCACTTTACTCATTATTCAGGTCTCAGCTAAGACACCTTCCTTCAGGCAACCTCATTTGACTCTCAAAGACTGTGCTAAATACGGCTCCCGGTTTTACCAGAATAATTTGTGATTCATTGTTACCACTTAATCCCACTGTATTTTAATTACTTGTTTGTCTAGCTTTTTCACTGGGCTGTAAATTCCATGAGCACAATTTTATCTTGCTAATCCTTATACCCTCAATCCCTAATATAATGGTTCCACATAATCTTTCATTGCTAATAGCCCTGCTATTTTAAATGCATAGATTTTTTTTTTTACTTCAAAGAACCATGTCCAATCTGAAAATGGGGGTGCATTTGAATCTAGGGGAAGTGGACAGGTAACTTGGGTTACCTATCATGTCCAGAAATTCAGCCTATAAAATGATATACTATAGAGAGAGCTATGTCTTATAGGATTTTTTTTTTCCACTTTAGCACTACAAGGCACCCACAGAAGCTTTACAAGCATTTGCCCCCTCATTCACCAGTGTTGTGCAAATTAAAAACATCTTGTCAAGGCAGAGAATCTTCTCCACAAGATACAGAAAGGAAAGGACACCATTTTAGTACTTTACAAACACTGAACCAGATTAAAACGCACATCACAGGCAACCTGCTAATAGATTCTGAAGACAGAAAGAGATTCCGCCCTATATATCATCAAGCAGTTACAATGCATTACATACATGTTCTCAAGATTAACCATAATTTGTCTTTCCATAAGAGGACACTACAACACCATTTCATATGCATTCTTTCACAGTTCATCCCCAATTCATCTGGCATTGAGATAGCCATTTCCGTTAGCTAATTGCCTTTGTCTGAAGGAAAAACAAAACTCCTGTCACTAGGACAAGCATTTGGTTACAGCTCAGGAAAAGTCATTCCTGCAGTAACAGGGCAACATTCACGCTCTATATTCCTTGATGTTTACATTTCAAAGAGATGCTTCCCAGATGCTTAAGAAAAACACTTATGGGTTGCAAAGCTAGCAAGTGGTTTACCTAGTCTTCAAGCAGATCTACAGAGATTTAAAGGGAAAGGAGAAGGATTCACAAATAATAGATTTTTCACAGAAATATACTGAGAAAGGGAGAGGGAATTTTGCTTTTGGCAATGGGAAAAACCATTTTTAAACACTCTATCCTTATACCAGTCAGCTCAAAGTTAGGAAGGCCTTTGTCTTCTCTTAATAAGCAGGCCTCCCTCAGAGAATATATTTCCTCTCTCACAATCTATGTATCTCACATAGTAGAAGAAATGTTTTGAGAAAGCCATATCCATGACTTTAAAATATATATATATGCTAATAAGGTGGCTTTTAAAAACATACATGTGGTAATAAGAAGTCCAGATTATATTACTAGTCTGGCCTTTCTCTTGAACTCAAGACTCAAACAGAAGAGATATTAAAATATTTAAAGATCAGGACTTCCCTGTTATCAGTGGTTAAAACTCCATGCTCCCAATGTAGGGTGGCCCAGGTTCAACGCTGTTCAGGGAACTAAGATCTCACATGCTGTATAGCAAGGCCAAAATGAATAAATAAAAAATACTCTATAAAATAAAACATATAAAAATATTAAAACACTGATATTTCCTGGATATTGGGAAATCAGAAAAGACACCAGCCTATGTTCTATGTAGGTATGCTCTATATATGCAACTGTCTGATCAAAATTTCCACTTAATAATGAATCAGTGTCTTAAGTATATTGTGTGAAACTTCTATCTCTAAACTGCTCATAGCATGGTCTTCCCTGTACCAATAAAAGATAACCCTATTGCTTGGGCCAAAAAAGTAGGAGTCATCACTGATTCTTTTTCTTATGCTCCACACCCAGCTTATAGGGAATCCTATCTTCTCCAATTTAAAAATGTGTCAGCAAATCTCAACATTTCTTATCTCCGGCACTGTTAAGACTCTAGTCAAAACTACAATCACTTTGGGGCCTGGATTACTGTAAAAACCTACTAACTGGTCTCCTTGCTTAACATCTTCTGCTCCTACATCCTCTTCTCCATACAAAAGCCAGAAAGATTTTGTTAAAAACCCCCAATAAGATCATGTTTCTCTTCAGCTCAAACCTCTTCAGACTTCCTATTTCAACAGAGTGTAAGTTAAAGTCCATACAATGGAGGCTGACAAGCCTCCACAAGGCCTCCTGTTATTTTTGTCATCTCATCTCCTATTTCTCGTCCTTTCACTCTCTTCACTGTATCCCCACTGCCCATTTCCTGTTCCTAAATCATGCTAGGCTTCAAACTGGCCTTGAAGCCTTAGACCTGGCTATTTCTTTGGTCTTGAACTCATTCCTCAGCTACTGGCATGGCTCTCCTCTTCTTTCACCAATTTATAAAAGAACTTCTAAAATATATTCTTTTTGAGACACAATTTACATACCATAATATTCTCTAAGTTTAAGTGTAAAATTCAGTGTGTTTTTTTTAGTATATTCATCAAGCTGCACAATCACCATCCTTTTATAATTTGAGAAATTTCTCATCACCTCAAAAGGCTAGTTTGAACTCATTAAACAGCCACTTCTCCATTCCTCCAGTTCTTCAGTCCCAGGCAAGCATTACCTTGCCTCTTTGTGGATTTGCTTACTCCTGTCATTTTGTACAAATGAATTCATATAATACATGGTCATTTCTTTGACTTAGCATCATGTTTTTGAGGTTCATCCCTGGTCTCATAAGTATCACTACTTCATTCTTTTTTATGGGTAAAAATACTTCATTATATGTATATATGACAATTTGACTGTCTATTCATCTGTTGATGGGATAAGAGCATTAACCTTTAAGTACTAAAACTATAATTCAACATTAGTGCATCCACAATTATAACTGCTAATGGCAAGATTATATGTGGTATGCACAAAATGTTGTAAAGAATAATATTTAAATTATTTGCCAGCAAGTGATTTTTTAAATAAAGTCCCTTCTATTTCTTGCTTCATTAAATATATGAATACAGTGTTTTCATTAATCTCTTACCTCTGACAACTTGTATTTGGCATGGGTTCAGCTAGATCCCTAGGACAGCAGTAGAGTTTTCAGTCTATTCCTGTCCATAACTGCAGTAGTCCACACAAGTTATAACCCTGGATATGCTCTCAAATAAGAGAACATCAAGGCATCACCCTCAGGAATTTCACAATCAGAGAAACAGCTTTGCTACTATACATTTATTTTTTAAAAACTGTTCTAGGCCCTATCCGGGGGCTTCCCTTGTAGTTCAGTCAGTAAAGAATCTGCCTGCAGTGCAGGAGACCCGGGTTCGATCCTTGAGTTGGGAAGATTCCCTGGAGAAGGAAATAGCAACCCACTTCAGTATCCTTGCCTGGAAAATCTCGTGGAGAGAGGAGCCTGGTGGGCTGCAGTCCACGGGGTTGCAAAGAATCAGGCATGACTGAGCAATTAACACTTACTACTTAGGCCCTATTCAGTGGTGCATTCAACCCTGTGCTAGACTTGTGTGCTGTGCTCAGGGACAGCTGGGATGTTCTGAGAGGTCTTTATAACATCCTAACTCAGGGATTCGCCCATCTGGGGCTGATCTGCATACCACCCTGCCTATGTGTCAGAAGACGGCCCTGGTTTGGGAAATACCCTGGGCTGCCTGCCTCCTTCCTCCTTCCACTTTCAGAGGCAGTTTGGTTAAGGTTAGAGTTGAAACAATCAATCTAAGGTAAACTAGCTTAGACTCTGCCCAAATATGACTTTGTCCTGAGGCTTTTAAAGTAATGTGATTTACACATCATGTAGTCCACCATTTTAAAGTGTACATACAGTTTAGTAGTTTTCAGTCTTTTTACTAGGTTGAACAACTATCACCATGATCTATCTTCAGAATATTTTCATCACCCTATAAATAAACCCCATACACAGTAACAGTCATTCCTTATTCCTTTCCTCAGACTCCTAGCAACCACTAATCTACTTTCTATCTCTAAGGATTTTCCTATTCTGTACATTTCCTATAAATGGAACCTACAATCTGTATCCTTTTGTGTTTGCCTAGTGTCTTTGAAGTTCATTCATGTTGTAGCATGTATCGAAATTCATCCCATTTCATGGTTCAGTAATATCTCATCCTATAGATATACAACATTTTGTTTACCCACACATCCACTGATGAGCATTTGATTTCTTTCATTTTTTTGAATATTAGAAATAATACTGCTATGAACACTGATGTACAAATTTTTAAAAAATTATTTATTTGAAATTTATGTGGACATATTATCCACTTATTTTTTTTAAATCAAATTTCCCCTCCTGGCAAAGCCTGTCCTAACAGTCCTTTTTAAATATCATTCCCACTCTCTTCATGACATTTTCTATTCCTCTTCACTGGGCTGTATTTCTCTATACACTTGTGATCATCTGCTTATTATTTATCTTTCTCCATTTGAATGCAAACTACATGAAGGCAGAGAATCTTATTTCTTTTGTTTAATGCTGTAACCTCAGTGCTAGTAAAGGGTCTTAAGCAGAGCAGATACACAATATGTATTTTTAACACTTTCTGTGTCCCCTTTCTTCTGAACAATTACTGTCTTCACTGTCCCCTCTACACACATGGCTTGAAAAGTCAATTCTGATAAGGTTTTACCCATCTACTTTCCATACCAAAGGAACTGGAAAGGGTATATAGACATACTTCAGATATTCCATTCCTGTTTCTAAAGAAAACAATGTGAGTGAACTGTCAACATCACATGAACTTTATAATATGGATATTAAACACATGGACGGTGGAGGCAAAAGGCCTAGATTTGAATCTGTAGTCTTCTGCCTTTTAGCTGTATGACCAAACCTCAGTGCTAGTAAAGGGTCTTAAGCAGAGCAGATACACAATATGTATTTTTAACACTTTCTGTGTCCCCTTTCTTCTGAACAATTACTGTCTTCACTGTCCCCTCTACACACATGGCTTGAAAAGTCAATTCTGATAAGGTTTTACCCATCTACTTTCCATACCAAAGGAACTGGAAAGGGTATATAGACATACTTCAGATATTCCATTCCTGTTTCTAAAGAAAACAATGTGAGTGAACTGTCAACATCACATGAACTTTATAATATGGATATTAAACACATGGACGGTGGAGGCAAAAGGCCTAGATTTGAATCTGTAGTCTTCTGCCTTTTAGCTGTATGACCTTGAATAAGTTTCTTTACTATAGTTTTCTCATGTGTGTAAAACAAGTAACAATTGTATCTATCTCATGGGGTACTTATCAGGATATATGCATTAAAGAATGTGAAATATTTATGACAGCATAAGATACCTCAGTTCAGTTCAATTCAATCGCTCAGTCATGTCTGACTCTTTGCAACTCCATGAATCACAGCACACCAGGTCTCCCTGTCCATCACCAACTCCCAGAGTCTACTCAAACTCAGGTCCACCGAGTCGGTA
>SJYC01088498.1:0-30495 GCA_006408675.1 Madoqua kirkii
GTGATTGCAGCCATGAAATTAAAAGATGCTTACTCCTTGGAAGGAAAGTTATGACCAACCTAGACATCATATTAAAAAGAAGAGACATTACTTTGCCAACAAAGTTCCGTCTAGTCAGGGCTATGGTTTTTCCAGTAGTCATGTATGGATGTGAGAATTGGACTGTGAAGAAAGCTGAGCACCAAAGAATTGATGCTTTTGAACTGTGGTGCTGGAGAAGACTCTTAAGAATCCCTTGGACTGCAAGGAGATCCAACCAGTCCATTCTAAAGGAGATCAGTCTTGGGTGTTCTTTGGAAGGACTGATGCTTAAGCTGAAACTTCAGTACTTTGGCCACCTCATGCAAAGAGCTGACTCATTGGAAAAGACTCTGATGCTGGAAGGGATTGGGGGCAGGAGGAGAAGGGGACAACAGAGGATGAGATGGCTGGATGGCATCACTAACTCGATGTACATGAGTTTGAGTGAACTCCAGGAGTTGGTGATGGACAGAAAGGCCTGGCATGCTACAATTCATGGGGTTGCAAAGAGTCGGACATGACTGAGTGACTGAACTGAACTGAACTGAACTGTCATAGTTATATTTTCATTTTTTTCAAGAAAATATCATACTATTTTCTGTGGTGGCTGCACTAATTTACTTTTCCACTAACAGTATACAAGATGTCTTTTTTTCTCATCATCCTCACTAACATTTGTTATTTGTAGACTTTTTGATGATAGCCATTCTGATGGGTATGATGTGGTGTCTTTTTCTTGCTTTGATTTGCATTTCTCTAATAATGAGTGATGTTGAGCATCTTTTTATGTGCTTTTTAGCCTTCTGCATGTCTTCTTTGGAAAAATGGCTGTTGGTCTTCTGCCTGTTTTTTAAATTAAATTGTTTAGCTTTTTGATATTGAATTGTATGTACTGTTTGTGTATTTTGAATATTAACCCTTTATCAGTTATATCATTCGCAAATATTTTCCCCCATTCTATAGGTTATCTTTTTGTTTTGTTGATGGTTTCCTTTGCTGTGCAAAAGCTTTTAAGTTTAATTAGGTCATATTTGTTTACTTTTAGTTCTTTTGCATTCAGAGACAGATCTAAAAAATATTGCTACAACTTATGTCAAAGAGTGTTCTGCCTATGTGCTCTTCTGTTTTCATAGTTTTAGGTCTTATATTTAGGTATTTAATCTATTTTGAGTTTATTTTTTATATGGTATGAGAAAATGTTCTAATCTTCTTATTTTACCTGTAGCTGTCCACAGCACCACTATTGAAGAGATTGTCTTTTCTCATTGTATATTCTTGCCTCCTTTGTCATAGCTTAATTTACTGTAAGTGTATGGGTTTATTTCTGGGCTCTTTATCCTGCTCAGTTGATCTATGTATCCATTTTTATGTCAATAACATGTTCTTTTGATTACTATAGCTTTGCAGTATAGTCTGAGGTCTGGGAGGGTGATATCTCCAGCTCTGTTCTACTTTCTCAAGATTTGGCAATTCAGGGTGTTTTATGGTTCCACATGAATTTGTTATTTGTTCTAGTTCTGTGAAGAATGTCATCATTATTTTGATAGGGATTGCATTAAATCTATAGATTGCTTTAAGCAATATGGCCATTTTAACAATATTAATTCTTCCAATCCAAGAGAACAGGATATCTTTCCATTTGTTTAATAACATCTTTAATTTCTCTCATTAATGTTTTATAGTTTTTAGAGTATAGATCTTTCACCTCCTTTTTAAAGCTTATTCTTAGCTATTTTATTCTTTTTGATGTGATTATAACAGGATTTTTTTTAAGTTTCTGGTATTCTATTATTAGTGTATAGAAAAGAAACATTTATATATATATTAAGCTTATGTACTGCAATTTTACTGAACTCATTTATTAGTTTTAAAAGGTTTTTTGTGTGTGCAGACTTTAGGGTTTTCTGTATAAAGTATCATGTCATCTGCAAAAATAAGTTTTCCTCTTCTCTTCATTTGTCTGATTGTTATTCTTTTTCTGTCTGATTGCAATGACTAGGACTTCCGATGCTTTGGTAAACAGAAGTGATGTGAGAGGGCATCCTAGTCATGTTTCTGAATTTATAGGAAAGGCATCCAGCTATTCATCATTGAGTATAATGTTAGTTGTGGGTTTGTCATAAATGGTCTTTATTATGTTGATATATGTTCTCTCTATGCCCACTCTGATACGTTTTTTTCCTCCATGAATGGCAGGTGAATTTTGTCAAATGCTTTTTCTGTGTCTATTGAGATGATCACGAAGTTTTTGTCTTCCCTTTTGTTAATATGCTGTGCCACATTGATGTGCAATATTGAACCATCCTTGTGACCCTAGAATAAATCCAGTTTGATCATGGTATATGACCCTTTTTATATAGTGTTGAATCTGGTTTACTAATATTTTGTAGAGGATTTTTGCAACTGTATTCATCAAAGATATTTGTAAGTTTCCTTTTTTGTAGGACTTTTGTCAGTTTTTGGTAACAGGGTAATGGTGGCTTCACATAATGAATTTGGGAGTGTTCCATCCTCTTCAGTTTTTTGGAATAGTTTGGGAAGGAAAGGTATTAGTTCTTCTTTATGTTCGATATAGTATAACATCATTGTAAATAAAAGGAATTGTACAAATTGTACAAGTTGTACTAATATTTTATTAGTGTAGAACATATTTTTATAAGATAATATATTCATTTTTAGATATAAATAAGAAATCAGTAGTGACTTGAAGGGATAAACATGAGTGGCTTGGAAACAGGCAGAATTTCCTTTCTGTTGCAATCTTTCTTACCTTTAGAATTATTTTTCCATGTAAATGTATTTTATAGTAAAGAAAAAAGTACAAATGGCAAAGAACTATCTGTAAAATTTAATTTTATGTAGTAACTTTACCTAAACTTGATTTGTCATTGGAAAACAGCTTACAAATTTTAGGTGTTTTTGAAAAATTCAGAAAACTGAATTGCTATATTTTAACTCAGACACAATCAGTTAAGTCAGTTAACTTGGTTAACAAGCCTATAATTTTTTAGTAAAAGGCTGCTCATTATTTCAGCTTTCTCATCTTTAAAATGACAGCAGATATGTCTACCTGCTTGAAAGGGTTGCCAGAGGTATATCTGATGAGAGCTCTAACAGTAATTCGTAAGGGTGATAGAATTGCAGAATTGAGTCTGTTACCATCTGAGGCTGCTAAAAGTCAAAGTTAGCTATGTGTCCTCCCTCCAGTTCATCACTTCCGGAAGTGTAAGAGAATCTAATTACCCTATTGGTTTGGATTTTCAGTTCAGTTCAGTTCAGTCGCTCAGTCGTGTCCGACTCTTTGCGACCCCATGAATCGCACCATGCCGGGCCTCCCTGTTCATCACCATCTCTCGGAGTTCACTCAGACTCACGTCCATTGAGTCCGTGATGCCATCCAGCCATCTCATCCTCGGTCGTCCCCTTCTCCTCCTGCCCCCAATCCCTCCCAGCATCAGAGTCTTTTCCAATGAGTCAACTCTTTGCATGAAGTGGCCAAAGTACTAGAGTTCAGCTTTAGCATCATTCCTTCCAAAGAAATCCCAGGGTTGATCTCCTTGGTTTGGATTTTGGATCCCCTCAGTTTGCTTTTTCATTTTTCTCCTGAATGAGCAATTCTGCCTTGTTCCTTGTGAGATTAATCTCACAAGGAGTACCAACAGCTTCCTGCCACTAAGCCCAGACTCAGCCATCTTTCACTTCTTCCTCAGCTCTCAGTCGCATGTCCAACCCATTGCCAGATCAGTTGCTTCTGTCACCCCAGTGCCTCTCATCTGTTCATCTCCACTCATTAAACTCATAGTAGCAGGTTGGACTAGTTTCACTGGGCTTGCTCCTCAGATTGTCCTCCCAGCTTCCTTTATTTGGTAAAATGTTACCATATTTTCAACACTTTGATTAAATTTGGCATCTTAAATCTTTGCTGAAACTTTGACTTGAAAGTTACTGTACTGTACATGCATGTATGCTAAGTTGCTTCAGTCGTGTCCAACTCTCTGTGACCCTGTGGACTGTAGCCTGCCAGGCTCCTCTGTCCATGGGATTCTCTAGGCAAGAATACTGGAGTAGGTTGCCATGCCCGTCTCCAGGGGTTCTTCCTGACCCAGGGATTGCATTTCCTGCAGCTCCTGCATTGCAGGCAGATTCTTTACAGCCAAGCTACCGGGGAAGCCCTACTATACAGTATGCTTTATACTTATTTATTTTTATTGAAGTATAGTTGATTCACAGTGTTGTATTAATTCTGTTGTACAGCGAAGTAATTCATTTATAAATATACATATATTCTTTAATATGGTTCAATTATATATCCATTTGATATATAAAAGCTTACATCTACTAACCCCAGCCTCCCACTCCATTCTTTCCCTAATCCTCTCCCCCTTGGCAACTGTAAGCCTGTTCTCTGTATCTGTGAGTCTGTTTCTGTTTCATAGATAATTTATGTCATATTTTAGATTCCACATTTAAGTCAAATCATGTGGTATTTGTCTTTCTCTTTCTGACTTACTTCACTTAGTATAATGATCTCTAGTTCCATCCATATTGGTGTAAATGGCATTATTTTGTTCGTTTTATGGTTAAGTAGTGTTCCATTGTCTATATCTAACACATCTTCTTTATACATTCATCTGTCAGTGAACATTTAGGATGTTTTCATGTCCTGGCTCTTGTGAATAGTACTGCTATGAACATAGGGGTGCTTTGCCTGGATATATGCCCAGAAATGGTATTACTGGATCATATAGCAACTCTAATGTTTAATTTTTGAGAACCTCCATACTGTTTTCCATAGTTACTGTACCAACTTGCATTTCCAACAACAGTGTAGGAGAATTTCCTTCTCTGCATTCCTCTCCAGCATTTGTTGTTTGTAAATAGTTTAATGATGGCCATTCTGACTGGTATGAAGTGATATCTCATTGTAATTTTGATTTGCATTTCTTTAATAATTAGAGATGTTGAACATCTTTTTGCTTCTTGGCCATCTGTATATGTACTCATATTTTGTATATACCTCTTGTAGACTTCATAATATTACATTGTGCAGTGGGCTGAACATTTGTGTCCCTCACCAAATTTATATGTTGAAACCCTCAACCTCAGTGGGATAGGAGATAAGGCCTTTGGGAGGTAAGTGTCATGCCTGTGGAACCCTCATGAATGAAGGCATAACAAGAAGATAGCAGTCTACAGTATATTAACAGAAGAGGGCCCTCACAGAGCCTGACCATGATGGCACCCTGATCTTAGACTTCCAGCCCCAGGACTGTGAGAAATAAATTTTTGTTGTTTGTGGACACCCAGTCAGTGGTAATTTGTTAGCTAGAACTGACTAAGACACAATGTAATTACTTATTTTCCATGTTTGTTATTCTCATTTGACTGGGAAATCCTTCAAACAGGGACTAACTTCTCTCCTCTTTTCTAAATGACCATTTATTGATGAATTTCTATGTGGTAAGTACGATATAAGAATTGTGCATATGTTATCTCATTTTATCGCTTCCTCAGCAACCTCTGGAAATAGATATTATGAGTCCAGGTTAGAGTTGAGGATTCTAACAGAGAATTTAAGTGACTGGATGAACTGTGATTTGAAAATTTCCTCTTTATATTCTGTGGTACCATCCAATTCGACAACCAGGCATATAGCAGATGTCCAACGATGATGGGCAAGCTGAAATTCCTGAATGCAAACCTCAGTTTTGTTGTTGTTGTTTAGTCACTCAGTCATGTCCAACTCTTTGTGATCCCATGGACCGTAGACCTCTAGGCTCCTCTGTCCATGAGATTTCCCAGGCAAGAATATTGGAATGAGTGGCCATTTTCTTTTCCAGGGGATCTTCCACACCCAGGGATTGAACCCACATCTTCTACATTGGCAGGCAGATTCCTTACTGCTGAGCCACTAGGGAGGCCCAAACTTCAGTTTCAATACCACCTGTTCTAGATACCCTTCTGTACCCTAATGTTGCCTCTTTGTTGCATGTAAATCCTGATCCAGTCTCTGTTACTGCACTTATCACTCTGACTTGTGGTCTTCCTCTAGGCTAGTTGGCTTTCTAAGTCTGTTGAGTAGAGTAGTTGGAGCACACATCTCTTCTGGCCTGGGCAGGCAGGAGTGGGAGGCTGGCCTGCTGAGCCAGCTCAGGATGAAATGCTCCCGGAGCACCCAGGGCCGAGGCAGTTAATTCGCCCCAGTGGTGAGGAGGAAATTTCTTGTAAAAGCTAGCTCCCCTCAGAACAATGTGGCCTTTTATTTTTTAGCTTTGGAATGGAGCCTACTGTCCGCGGAAACAAAGAGAGGAGAGAATCACTGAACCAGTCTCGCACATAAAAAACTGACCATGTCTGTCTTTGAAGTCTCCTTTATGTCGTTTTGAAAACTTTGGATTATAGGGGTGTTTTTTCCTCCTTTTCTTCCTCAGTTCCTCACCCCACCTCAATTTTCTTTTTTTCAGAGAAAAGAGAGAAATGGATGTAAGGGAACCTTTCTTTGAAACAGGGCAGAAGTCATTAATTAAGGCTCCCATTCATTCCTGCTGACACTTGCTCATCAATCAGATTTCCTCTTAGCATTCTGATGACCCTGCTGACCTGGAGTCCTCCATACTGTCTGCCAGACAGAATTGAAACTCAGACCACACACCAGAAAAGAGAGAGTGAGCTCTGGCTCCTGGCTTCCTGAAATGGGAGAGAAAGCATCCGGGGACAAAGCAGGCTGGTCAGGAGCTCTTCGGAGTGAGGTGAAGGTGAATAAAGAAGGTATTTTCTCTGCGGAAGCAAGTGTTGCTCCCTTCACTGAAACAGTGATCTATAGTTGCCCTTCCCTTTCTTCCCCAACCCAGGGCCAGCGATGCAGCTCGGAGCCTGGCCAGCTGAGCTGTGGCAACCAGGCTAGCAGCTTCACTCTGCCAACTCGGCGCTGCTGAAAGAAGCTAACGGCTCGATGCCTTCTCTCAGAAAACCACAGGGCGCTGTTCTGGAGAGAACACTGGGGGTAGGAATGGGGGTAGTCAGCCCGAGCTCTGGGACCTTTACCCTGTAACTTATTCATTCATTGACTCAGTAGCCATTCACCTGGCGCCCACTGTATAGTAAGCATCACACGAGGTACTGCAGACAGAACTGTGAAAGAGGTAGATGCAGTCTCTCTCCTTGCAGAGCTCATAGTCTCTCCGGGCATGTACTTGGGCCTTTTCTTCAAGAAAAAATGGGTATTTAGGAGGACCCACTGCAGTCAATGCAATGTACTCAACATATGGAATACTGAAATGAGAAAGGAAAAAAATGCCCACAATCCATGCCTCAAGAAATGAACAGAGTAGGCAATGGCAGACTAGTTAACAAGCTCATGAGTATTCAATGTAATAAGTGTTATTACAGGAACATACAGTATTCAGAAGTGGAGACTAGTTTATTCCATGTGGAACTCCTTGGCCCTGACTCTGAGTGAGATGGGAACCACTGAAAGGTTTTGAGCAGAGGAGTGACATAATCTCACACATTTTAAAAACCTTGGAGAATGGATTTAGGGGACAAGGCAAGGGAAAAAACAGGGACTCTGGTTAGTAGGTTTAATGCAACAAACCAGGTTTGTTGTCTTGGACCAAAGAGGTAATAATGTAGGTGTGGAGAAGAGGTCAGATTGTAGATATTTGGGGAAAAAGCCAGTAGGATTTGGTGAGGGATTCAATGTCTGGTATTCGAGAAGGGTCAATGCAAACACCAAAGTTTTGGACCTGAGAAGCCAGGAGTTTTCATTAAGATGGAGAAAATTGTGGATGTAGAGGTTTTAAGGGAAGATCAGGAGTTTGAGTTTAGACATGTTAATTTCAGTTGTCCATTAGACTTCTAAATAGAGTTACTTGACTAAGCAGTTGGATATTTAAGTGTGAAAGTAAGGTGAGAAGCCTGGAATGGATTTATAAGTTTAAGAATTGTCAGCCTGGCAATTGTACTTAAAATCAGGAGACTGGATGAGATCATAAGGATATGAATACATGAAGGAAAGAGAGCAGATCTAAGGGCTAAGCCCAGGGGTCTTCCACTGTTTAGAGGTCAGGAAGATGAGGAACCAAAAAAGGACACTGAGAAGGAGAAGTCAGGGAGAGGGAGAGGATTGCAGTCTCCTGGATTTTAAGTAAATGCCATGTCTAAAGGAAGGAGGGAGGAGCCAGACATACCAGATGTTCCTAAAAGGTGAAGCAGATTATGGTTGAGAATTAGTCATTGGATTTGATAGTGCTGATTTCTAAAGACCTTGATAAGAGTTCAGTTCAGTTCAGTCGCTCAGTCATGTCCAACTCTTTGTGACCCCATGAACTGCAGCATGCCAGACCTCCCTATCTATCACCAACTCCTAGAGTTCACTCAAACTCACATCCATCGAGTCAGTGATGCAATCCAGCCATCTCATCCTCTGGCGCCCCCTTCTCCTCCTGCCCCCAATCCCTCCCAGCATCAGAGTCTTTTCCAATAAGTCAGCTCTTCACATGAGGAGGCCAAAGTACCGGAGTTTCAGCTTTAGCATCAGTCCTTCCAAAGAACACTCAAGACTGATCTCCTTTAGAATGGACTGGTTGGATCTCCTTGCAGTCCAAGGGACTCTCAAGAGTCTTCTCCAACACCACAGTTCAAAAGCATCAATTCTTTGGTGCTCAGCTTTCTTCATAGTCCAACTCTCACATCCATACATGACCAATGGCAAAACTATAGCCTTGACTAGACGGGCCTGTGTTGGTAAAGTAATGTCTCTGCTTTTGAATATGCTATCTAGGTTGGTCATAACTTCCCTTCCAAGGAGTAAGTGTCTTTTAATTTCATGGCTGCAGTCACCATCTGCAGTGATTTTGGAGCCCCAAAAAATAAAGTCTGACACTGTTTCCACTGTTTCCCCATCTATTTCCCATGAAGTGATGGGACCGAATGCCACTATCTTCGTTTTCTGAATGTTGAGCTTTAAGCCAACTTTTGCACTCTTCTCTTTCACTTTCATCAAGAGGCTCTTTAGTTCCTCTTCATTTTCTGCCATAAGGGTGGTGTCATCTGCTTATCTGAGGTTCTTGATGTTTCTCCAATGGACTGGTTGGATCTCCTTGCAGTCCAAGGGACTCTCAAGAGTCTTCTCCAACACCACAGTTCAAAAGCATCAATTCTTTGGTGCTCAGCTTTCTTCATAGTCCAACTCTCACATCCATACATGACCAATGGCAAAACTATAGCCTTGACTAGACGGGCCTGTGTTGGTAAAGTAATGTCTCTGCTTTTGAATATGCTATCTAGGTTGGTCATAACTTCCCTTCCAAGGAGTAAGTGTCTTTTAATTTCATGGCTGCAGTCACCATCTGCAGTGATTTTGGAGCCCCAAAAAATAAAGTCTGACACTGTTTCCACTGTTTCCCCATCTATTTCCCATGAAGTGATGGGACCGAATGCCACTATCTTCGTTTTCTGAATGTTGAGCTTTAAGCCAACTTTTGCACTCTTCTCTTTCACTTTCATCAAGAGGCTCTTTAGTTCCTCTTCATTTTCTGCCATAAGGGTGGTGTCATCTGCTTATCTGAGGTTCTTGATATTTCTCCTGGCAATCTTGATTCCAGCTTGTGTTTCTTCCAGCCCAGCATTTCTCATGATGTACTCTGCATATAAGTTAAATAGGCAGGGTGACAATATACAGCCTTGATGTACTCCTTTTCCTATTTGGAACCAGTCTATTGTTCCATGTCCAGTTCTAACTGGTGCTTCCTGACCTGCATAGAGGTTTCTCAAGAGGCCAGTCACAACTACTCTTGATAAGAGTAGTAGCTATGAAATGTGTGCATGCTTAGTTTTTTAGTCGTATTCCATTATTTGCAACAATTTGGACTGTAGCCCACGAGAATCCTCTGTCCATGGGAGTTTTCAGGCAAGAATATTGGAGTGGGTTGCCATTTCCTTTTCCAGGGGATCTCCCCTGGAGATACAGGGGGATACAGTGGAAGGGTTTCCTCAGCTATTTCCTGAAGTCATCAGAGAAATGATTATAGAGAACCACATGGGAGTTGAGAGCTCAGAGGATGAGGATGTCCTGACCAAAAGATGTCTGACTTAAACAGGTATGAAGTTCTTACAAGATTAAGCCTGAAGGTCTCAAGGCAGATAGTGGTGTGAGGCTGTGAGTGTTGGGCAGAGGGAAGTGAGGAGGTCAGGGGCTCATCAGAAGCATGGAATTCTGAGAGACATGATCTTGTTTTGTTCAACCAGACTCCAAAACAAGATCACACCTCTCAGAATTCCATGCTTCTTCTCATTGATAAAGCACAAAGTGCTCTGAGGCTTTCTTCTGATTCTGTTGTTGGATTTTTCTGGTGAAACTGGGCTGCCATCAAATTTTAAAACCATCTGTGTTGACATTATATATTCCAGACCTGCTTTAGCTCTCCTTATAAATTAGAGCTTTGGGAAGTTCCCTGGTCAGCCTGTCCCTGAAAATGACTCTAGGAATAATGAATAACTCTAATTGGCTGAAGAGAATCACAGGAGTAAAATAGATCATTTGTGATAGGATATAATTGAGTCAGAATATCTTTAATTATGAGATGTTTGGAAAACACTAAGGAATAACTTAGTGGATTTCTTGGGCAAGCTCTATCTGCTAGTGGTATACACACTTTTCTAAAAGTATACTTTGGGGACTAGTCAGATGAATTTGAATATAAATATTTTTGCCTCATATCTCCTTGCTCAGTGATTCAATGACTCTTTCATGGGGGAGGGCAGAGAAGCAAGATGGCGGAGTTTAAGGACCTTGAGCTCACCTACTCTCATGAGCATAACAAAATCACAGCTAACTGATGAACAGTCACCAAAAAGAAAAACTGGAACCTACCAAAAAAAGATATTCTGTATCCAAAGACATATAGAGGAAACCACAACAAGACAGCAGGAAGGGGCACTCTCGTGATATAGAGTCAGTCACTCAGTTGTGTCCGACTCTTTACCACCCACATGAATTGTAGCCCACCAGGCTCCTCTGTCTGTGGAATTTTCCAAGCAAGAATACTGGAAGGTAGCCATTCCCTTCTCCAGGGGATCTTCTCACTCCAGGGATTGAACCTGGGTCTCCTGCATTGCAGGTGGATTCTTTATACAGTCTGAGCCACCAGGGAAGCCCCTTGTGATATAATATAATAAAATCTCATATCACCCAGGTGGGCAGCCCACAGACTGGAGATTTATTATACTGCAGAAGTTCTTCTACAGGAGGGAGAGCTCCAAGCCTCTGTCAGTTTCCACAGCCTGGAGGTCTGGCATTGGGAGGAGGAGCCCTTAGAGCATTTGGTTTTGAAGGCCAGCAGGGCTTGACTGCAGGAGCCCCACAGGACTGGGGGAAACAGAGACTTCACTCGGGGAGTACACACAAAGTCTCGTACACATCAGAGCCCAGGGCAAAAATATGAGGAGGGCAGGTATCACCTAGAGCAAATTGTCCTTTATTCAGCTTTCTGTTTCAAGCCTGAATTCTTTGATGAATCCTTAGGAGACATTTGTTTTGAGAATCAGTCATTTTAAAAACTTTTTATTTTATATTAGAGTATGACTAACTAAGAGTGCTGTGATAGTTTCAGGTGGACAGTGAAGGGACTCATATATATGCACGTATCCATTCTCCCTCAAACCCCCTGCCCATCCAGGCTGCCACATAACAATCAGCACAGAAGAATCAGGTATTTTTGAAAGACAAGATTCATTTTCAAAGGTCATTAAGTTACGTTTATATATCAAAAGCAAAGCTTAGATTTTTCTAACATTTAATTTTAGCCAGTGGTTTTCAGACTTTTTGACCACAAACCATGGTAAGAAATACATATTTTAAATCATCACCCAACACACACATATGCCTATATTCATGTCTAAATTCATGTAAAATGAAACAAAAATTTCAGGAAATAGAAACAAAGAGTTCAACATAAGATCTGAATAGTCATTTTCCCAAAGAAGACATACAGATGTCTAATAGGCACGTGAAAAGATGCTCCACATCATTAATCATTAGGGCAGTGCAAATCAAAACCACAGTAAGATATTATCTCATACCTGTCAGAATGGCTATTACCAACAAACAAGAAATAACAAGTATTAGCAAGAGTGTGGAGGAAAGGGGGCCCTTGTACATTGTTGGTGGGAACGTAAAAAAATTAAAAAAACATTAGTCACTCAGTTGTGTCCGACTTTTTGCGACCCCTTGGACTGTAGCCCGCCAGGCTCCTCTGTCCACAGGATTCTCTAGGCAAAAATACTGGAGTGAGTTGCCATTTCCTCCTCTAGGGGACCTTCCCAACTGTACATAAAGGCGGGAACATGAATTGGTACAAATCAGACAGGAAGGTGATACATAAGGAACTTCTTGAAGAGATATGGGGGTCCTCTTCCCCAAGTGCTCCAGATCTGTGTAAACCCCAACTCACAGGTCCAATGCCCTTCCTGGGGTGGATTAGAAAAAGGAAGACAGTCAAAAGCCTGCGCATTTACTCCAAAGACATCAAGATACATGAAAGAGATTGATTCTGTAGTTGCCTTTTTGTGTCTGGCTTTGCCAATCAGGACTAGTGGTGGCAGAATTTTTGACAGGTGATAAATGGCAACTATTTCTTTCCCTTTCTGTAGTCTGAGGGGGAGGCAACCACTGCAGCTGGGAAGCAGCTGCCCAGAGCTGGGGTGTGGTGGGAGGGGGGCCTTCTGAAGATGCTTGGCCACAGGCGGATGCAGTGATACAGGGTTTCGCTTCCCAGGCCTTTGCAGGAAGCTCCTGCTTGTGCACAGACCTTTCTGACCAGCTGGTTGGTGACTTTTCCTCTCTGGTGTCGAAGAGTCAGAGAGGATGAGGAATAAAGGAAAATGCTTTCTTGCTGACTAGAGACCTAGCTTGGACGTCTGAATAAATTTGCCTCCACATTAAAAAAAAGAAGAAAAAGCTCTAAATGAATTGTGAACAGAAGAACTGATGTGTCTCTTATCGGTCTGCTGCCTGTTGACTTTGGCTGGGAGATAATCACCATGGTTAACAAGGCTCCTGGAAGCCAGTTATTATTCATTCTGGCCATTCTCATTCACCATTGTTTTGGCATATAAAACCCTGAAAGAAGATGAAATCCCCAGCGCTTTGCAAGCATGAATTTCTCTTTAGGAACCAGAGCCTCCTCATCCTTTCCCCAGCTCTCTCTCCGTTCCTACTCCCTTTCCCCACCCCTACCAAGTGCATGGAACCAGGAGGGGGCTGAGCAGGTGGCTTTCCAGACCTCATGTCCTCCCTCAACCCACAGGACCTCTGCTACCATTTGCTTTATGATTGACCTCCTGGGCACCATTTGCTTGGAAGGGTTCCCCTATGAAACAGTTGAAAACCACATGCTCTCAGATCTTCACTATCTATTTCCAGCTATGTGCCCTGATAGCAGTGAGGTAGGCTTCCTGTCCTCCACCCATTGCATTCAGTGAAATCATTGTCAGTCCTTGTTATTTGTCCTCTCCCATCAGTGACACCAGAAAGAAGGTAATGGAACCCTGGCTCTTCCTGTTTGTACAGGTGTCTGACAGCTGATTGAATTCATTTTTAAAGTCAAGCCCCAAGTATCTGAAGGTAGAATATATTTTCCTGTTAGGAAAAGGATGGTCACTCTTAAGATTTCTCAGTCCTTGATCCCAATTTTTTTTGGTTTGTGGGGTAGATTTGAGGTGCCCTAGGTTAACAGAGGCCATGTACTTCTATTTCTTTAACCTGGACCATTTATTTACTCAATTGTGTGCTAGGAGGAGCAGTAGAATTGGCTTCTGTCTCCAGCAGTAATTTGGGCCTTGTCATGAACTTTCTGTAACCCAGGTCCTTGCTCCCTGGTACTCAGTTGGTCTCTCAGTGATCCCTTGGCTCTCTTTAGCTGAGATAATATTTTGAACTAATTTTTCATCACAATGTTATCATTTTTTAAATAAATATATAAATGGCTCAGATGGTAAAGAATCTGCCTGCAATGTGGGAGACCTGAGTTCAACCCCTGAGTCAGGAAGACTCCTTGGAGAAGGGAATAGTTTCCCAACTCCAGTATTCTTGCCTAAAGAATCCCATGGACAGAGGAGCTACAGTCCAACGGATCATAAGAGTCGGACATGACCAAGCAACTAGCATTTCATTAAAACATTTTTAATATATATAATATATACATTATATATATATGTATGCTGCTACTGCTGCTGCTAAATCCCTTCAGTCATGTCTGACTCTGTGCGACCCCATAGATGGCTTTCCACCAGGCTCCCCCATCCCTGTGATTCTTCAGGCAAGAACACTGGTGTGAGTTGGCATTTCCTTCTCCAATGCATGAAACTGAAAAGTGAAAGTGAAGTTGCCCAGTCGTGTCCGACTGTTAGCATCTCCATGGACTGCAGCCCACCAGGCTATGGGATTTTCCAGGCAAGAGTACTGGAGTGGGGTGCCATTGCCTTCTCCATAAATATGTATACAATACATATATATAATTTAACTTTACTTTCTGGACCCATGCATTGCAACTAGACATAAAATTGTTTTCCTATCAAACTCTTTAACTCCCACTGTATCTTGAGGGATACATTCTAGGGTAGGCTCCTGTCTGAGTTTTTGTCAGGGAAGAGAAACATGAATGTGCACAACAAGGACTAGGCCAAAGAAGATAGAAAAATCTACGTCAGGATTGGGAAACAGGGCTAGCGAAGTTTAGTAGGGCCTTAGAGCCAGGTAAAGTGAGCTGGATTCAGGAAACTAAAGTGCAAACCGGGGAACCATTTGCTACCTTGCAATGATGGTTGCTTTTCAGGATATACTTCTTATTTCCTCTTTCTGTCAATGTCTTAACAACACAGCTTCACTGTGGCACAGTAATGAGGATCTTAGACTTGGGACTCCTTCTTTGTATCTGCCAGCTCCAAACATTTTGGCAAGTAGCCTCATCTCTTTGGATTTCACTTTCGTCATTTCAAACATGGGGATTTTAGCACTGGCTTCACTTTGTTATTAATAGGCTGATACGAGAATTAGTTTATGAAGCATCACACTGTTTGGACGCTGGGGCTCTGTATCCACTGAAGTCTTCTTCTAATGTGTTACATTTTCTATAAAACCAGGACTTGAAACTGTGTGTGTGTGGACAATAGGCCTGGAAAGCAGAAGTGGGTGGAATGGTGCATGTCAATGATTGTAAGGCAATGGGGCATCAATTAAAAAATGGACTGCAACCTTCTTTGGGGGAGGTTGTGGGACTTAATGCAAAGTAACAAGAAATGCTCGTAAAGCAGCTCTTTATGCAGAGAGGAGCTGGGTTTTGCCTTGTTACTAAGGTCCTGATTGTTTCCTGGCTATGTTTTGTGTGTTCGTGTCAGGCCTTTCTGGGCGTTCCTTTCAGAAACTTGATGATATTGGCCTGCAGCTAATTAGATCAGTGTCATCACTTTCACCATCCCCTTTTTTATTCTGCTGGGACAATTTCCATCAAAATAGAAGTCCTTTCCATTAACAAGTCTTAATTTCTTACTAGGACACAACTTGGAGTTACCACACATAGGGGCTTTGGAAAAAAGTCTCAAGCCAGTACACAAGTGAGCTTGGTTTATTTATTTTATTTTTTGGACTGTGCTATATATATCCTGTGGGATCTTAGTTCCCCAACCAGGGATCAAACCTGCACCTCCTGTATTGGAAGTGCAGAGTCTTATCCACCAGACGACCTGGGAAGTCCCTGAGTGAGTTTTGAAGAGGTTTACAAGACTCAAATGTTCAGATAAGTTATCCACTTAGCAAACTGACCCTTCAAATCTTCCCCTCATTCTGTAGAAGAGTTTCACCTGTGGTAGTCAGGATGCAGTTTATTCAAGAGAAACTTTTAGGAGGTTTACATTCTGTAGTGAAATTGTTTCAGATATTCATAAGCACAGATATATGTGATTTTGTAGTTTTTTCCTCAGCTTAAAAAAAAGTGAAAGCGTTAGTCCCTCAATTGTACCTGACTTTTGCAATCTGTGTACTGTAGCCTGCCAGGCTCGTCTGTCCAGGAGAATTCCTCAGGGCATATTGAAGAGATGGACATAATAAAAACCTGAGTTTGCAACAATGACATTTGAGAGAAAGACTTACGTAGTTGTCATTAATTTGCAATAAAGCAATGCAGATATAGTGGAAAGAGGACAGACTAAGGTGTCAATCAGAATCAAGGTGTCAGAATCAGATTTAAATATTAGCTCCACTATGTACTAGTGGTATGATCTCAATGGCCCATACCCATGGCTTCATGGGGAATTCTCTGTTACCATTTGACAAAGAAAATTCTAGCCTGGTATACATATGTTTTCACATGTATTATTAGCTCCTGCCAGAAATGTACTTTAGGAACACAAAAGTCAATTTTGTGAAAGTCTGTCTGTCTTTTTTTCCCAGCCACTCTGATACTTGCTCAAAGTTGAACACAGGTTTAACAACATGGGCTTCCCACTTTCCAAGGTTGACCTGCCCTATCGCTACAGCTGAAAGCCCAATTTGCCAGCAGCAAAGATGAATGTTGAGCCCCTGACCTCACACTATACCCCGGGGGACAGGCACCAACCAACCTCCTAGTAGCACGTTGATTAAAATGTCCCTTCCATCACTGAGGGAATACGTTTTCTTTTCTTTTTAAACAAATTTTTTCTCACTAGGACAGTCATTCTGGCTCCATCATCTGAGGATTTATAGAATGCCTTAGTCACCATAATAGCATCTCACATTTCATTATTTTGCCCAAGGAAATTATTATTTACACACAGGAGCGAGGCTAAAGGTTCTAATTCATGGGATTCATTGTTTCTATTTTGCAACCACGGATCTCAGTTATCCAGAGGAAGCTGGCTTTACAGCAGGCAGTAGAATGTCAGCTGGGAAAGAACACTTTTGGAGGTTGGATTGAAAGATAGAAGTGAGATATTGAAAGTAAAAGTTGCTCAGTCATGTCCAACTCTTTGCGACCCCATGAACTATACAGTCCATGGAATTCTCCAGGCCAGAATGTGAAGTGGGTAGCCTTTCCCTTCTCCAGGGGATCTTCCCAACCCAGGGATCAAACCCAGGTTTCCTGTGTCGCAGTTGGATTCTTTACCAGCTGAGCCAGAGGTTGGATGCTATCCTACAATTTGCAATATGTACTAATCTAGTGGCCAATAGATGATGCTGTTCATCTCATAGTCAGAATACATGAGGCTGGAGACCAAGGGATTAAAGTGGGAGTTTGCTCATTTCCTTACCCCCCAAATTTTCAGAATCCCCCCCCATATTTATGTATTTGATCTCTGCTGATTTTAAAGGATTTGTTGAGCTTTAAGCCAACCTTTTCACTCTCCTCTTTCACTTTCAATGACATTAGGAGCCCAAAATAGCCCAGTGATAATGTCAACTTCCAATTCAATGGAGCCATTGCATGTTTCCCTGACAAAAGCATTCTTTGTCAACTTGATGGACCTGAGTTTGAGTGAACTCTAGGAGTTGGTGATGGACAGGGAGGCCTCAGTTCAGTTTAGTTCAGTTCACTTCAGCCGCTCAGTCATGTCCGACTCTTTGCGACCCCACAAATCGCAGCACGCCAGGCCTCCCTGTTCATCACCGCCTCTCGGAGTTCACTCAGACTCACGTCCTTTGAGTCCGTGATGCCATCCAGCCATCTCATCCTCTGTCATCCCCTTCTCCTCCTGCCCCCAATCCCTCCCAGTATCACAGTCTTTTCCAATGAGTCAACACTTCGCGCGAGGTGGCCAAAGTACTGGAGTTTCAGCTTCAGCATCATTCCTTCCAAAGAAATCCCAGGGTTGATCTCCTTCAGAATGGACTGGTTGGATCTCCTTGTAGTCCAAGGGACTCTCAAGAGTCTTCTGGTGTGCTGCAATTCCTGGGGTCGCAAAGAGTTAGACACGACTGAGCGACTGAAGTGAAGTGAGTGAATGTCATTGATCTAACATAGAAAGAAAGCAGTAACTGCAGGGGTTAAGGTGATTGATTCTAATATCCAAGGGAAAATTGGGCTGCAGCTACACAGTGGGAAAAAGAGAACATGTCTGGAAACTAGGGGATCCTCCAGGTACACTATGGTGACCTGCTAAAGGTGGGACTGCTAAAGCTTCAGACCCTTTGAGAATAAAGATTTGGGTCATTCTTCACATTAGGAACCTTGATCAACTGAGGTAGCAGCTGAAGAAAAGAGGAATATGGAAAGTTAGTAGGATAAAGAAAATATGAAAATTAACTATAGCATTGTTATAATTTATAGAAATGAGAACTATAACAGATGTTATTTTATTCTTTGCATTTATGTGTATCTTGCTGTGCCATGCTGTGCCAAGTTGCTTTAATTGTGTTCGATTTTGTGTTCGACTCTTTGTGATGCCAGGGGCTGTAGCTCGCCAGGCTCCTCCCTCTGTCCATGGAATTCTCCAGGCAAGAATACTGGAGCCATTTCCTTCTCCAGAGGATCTTCCAGACCCAGGGATAGAACCTGCGTCTCCTGCATTGTAGGCAGATTTTTTACCATCTGAGCCACCAGGGATGCTCCATGTATATTATATTAGCATATATTAACTATTTTACCTCACTCCTTTTCTCTTATTTTTTTTAATGGATTGTTTGTTGGGATTAACTTTCAGTTCAATTCAGTTGCTCAGTTGTGTCTGACTCTGCTGCCCCATGGACTGCAGCATGTCAGACCTCTCTGTCCATCGCCAACCCCTGGAGTTCACTCAAACTCATGAGCCAGTGATGCCATCCAACCATCTCATCCTCTGTCATCCCCTTCTCCTCCTGCCTTCAATCTTTCCCAGCATGGGAGTCTTTTCCAGTGAATCAGTTCTTCCCATCAGGTGGCCAAAATATTGGAGTTTCAGCTTCAGCATCAGTCCTTTCAATGAATATTTAGGACTGAGTTCCTTTAGGATGGATTAACTTTACAATGTAATATTTAGGTTAAAAATATCCAGATACAATGTTTAAAATGCTATTTTTATTTGTTTATTGGCTGTGTTAGGTCTTCGCTGCTGTGCATGGGCTTTCTCTAGTTGTCGTGACCAGGGGCTACTTTTCCTTGCGGTGCATGGGCTTCTCATTGCGGTGGCTCGTCTTGTGGAGCACAGGCTTTAGCACATAGGTTTCAGTAGTTGTGGTGCATGGGCTTAGTTGCTCTGCTGCATGTGGGATCTTCCCAGACTAGGGATTGAACCCTCCTCCCCTGCACTGGCAGGCAGATTCTTAACCACTGGGCTACCCAGGAGGTTCTCAGGTGCAATTTTGACTGAAATAAAGCAGAAATTAGCTTCATCCAGAGATGGATATGGTGGCTGTACCATGTCTCCCCTTTTTGAGTGAGAATATCATCCTTCGTATAAATGTTAGTTGAATCTTGTTAGAAGGCAGCATGAAGTTGTTACTGTTGTATGAAAATTTAAATATGGGTAGAAGGCAATGGCACCCCACTCCTGTACTCTTGCCTGGAAAATACCACAGATGGAGGAGCCTGGTAGGCTGCAGTCCTTAGGGTCTCTAAGAATCGGACACAACTGAGTGACTTCACTTTCACTTTTCACTTGCAAGCATTGGAGAAGGAAATGGCAATCCACTCTAGTGTTCTTACCTGGAGAATCCCAGGGACAGGGGAGCCTGGTGGGCTGCCATCTATGGGGTCGCACAGAGTTGGACACGACTGAAGTGGCTTAGAAGCAGCAGAAAGCTTTGACTGGATACTGAGTAAAGGGGTCTATTGTGCATTCTTTTGACTTCTCTGTTGTCTCCTAGATCTAAGCCCACTATTCTGTGTTCTGTATTGTGATGCTGGGGTTGGGATTTGACAATGACTTTTCCTAGATTTCCTTGCTAGGTGGTTTCCTTTAGTTAGGTTGTGCCACTGGGAGGCACTGGTGGGAAATTGGAAAGAGAGAAGAGACAAGAAGAGACTGCTTCCCTGTGTTCAGCTCCCTTTAGTGTCAGCTGAAATTTTGATAATGATGGCATTGCATCTATAGAATAATTTGGTTGGTATTTCTGTCTTAACAATATTAAGTCTTCTGATCTATGAATGTAGAATATTTTCCATTTATTTAGACCTTCTTAATTTTCTTTCAACAATGTTTTGTAGTTTTCAGAAAATAGATTTTGCTCTTTTGTTGAATTTATTACTAAGCATTCGATTCTTTGTGATGCTATCATGAATGAAATTGTTCTTTTAATTTTACTTTTTGAATTGTTCATTTCTCATGTATAGGTGTACAACTGATATTTTATGCTGATCTTCTATCATGCAATCTTGCTGAACAAGTTTATTAGTTCTAATAGTTTTTATGTGGATTCCTTATGATTTTCTATATAGATAGGATCACATTGGTAACAAATAGATATATTTCTGGCTTTCCAGTGTGAATTTTTAAAATCTTATTTTCTTGCCTAATTACTCTAGCTGGATTTGCTAGTACAATATTGAATAGAGGAGGTGAAAATGGATATTGTTCCCTTTTTCCTGATCTTAGAAGGAAAACATTCAGTCCTTTACTGCTAAGTATGATGTTAGCTGTAACTTTTTGCGGTTATAGATATTATTTTTGAACTTCATATATAATTTTTAGTGAAATTAATTTTCAGTATTTTTTATCACTATGAAAATATCATTCATAGACTGACCCATGAAGTAGGTAGCAAAAGATCTATGGAGACTTGTTTCTGTATATAGTATCTCACACACTGGAAATTCCCAGAAATAACTTTAAGAAAAGCCACTTTTCTCAGATTAGACCAATAGGACTCTTGAAGCAGATGGCTCTCTCTTTTTCTTTTCTAGAAAGTTATAGGGCTCTACCTCCATTTCACTCTCAAATTATGGCTAATTAGTAAATTCAAACCTCCATTTAAATATTATCTTACTCAGCTTACTTGTTCAGCCAATACATTTAAGCAAATGAATTCTTCCCCCCCCCCCCCACAATGGACAAATAGCAGTGTAATAGAGTGTAACAAAAATTGAGAGTATTGACAAAATAGTAGCTGAGAGAATCAATCCATGGAGTTTAGATGGAGCTGAGGTTGGCCTCTTGAGAAATCTGTATGCAGATCAGGAAGTGACAGAACTGGACATGGAGCAACAGACTGGTTCCAAATAGGAAAAGGAGTATGTCAAGGCTGTATATTGTCATCCTGCTTATTTAACTTCTATGCAGAGTACATCATGAGAAACACTGGACTGGAAGAAGCACAAGCTGGAATCAAGATTGCCAGGAGAAATATCAATAACCTCAGATATGCAGATGACACCACCCTATGGCAGAAAGTGAAGAGGAGCTAAAAAGTCTCTTGATGAAAGTGAAAGAGGAGAGTGAAAAAGTTGGCTTAAAGCTCAACATTCAGAAAACGAAGATCATGGCATCTGGTCCCATCACTTCATGGGAAATAGATGGGGAAACAGTGTCAGACTTTATTTTTTGGGGCTCCAAAGTCATGGCAGATGGTGAATGCAGCCATGAAATTAGAAGACACTCCTTGGAAGAAAAGTTATGACCAACCTAGATAGTATATTCAAAAGCAGAGATATTACTTTGCCGACTAAGGTCCGTCTAATCAAGGCTATGTTTTTTCCTGTGGTCATGTATGGATGTGAGAGTTGGACTGTGAAGAAGGCTGAGCGCCCAAGAATTGATGCTTTTGAACTGTGGTGTTGGAGAAGACTCTTGAGAGTCCCTTGGACTGCAAGGAGATCCAACCAGTTCATTCTGAAGCAGATCAACCTTGGGATTTCTTAGGAAGAAATGATGCTGAGGCTGAAGTTCCAGTACTTTGGCCACCTTATATGAAGAGCTGACTCATTGGAAAAGACTCTGATGCTGGGAGGGATTGGGGGCAGGAGGAGAAGAGGACGCCAGAGGGTGAGATGGCTGGATGGCATCACGGACTCGATGGACGTGAGTCTGAGTGAACTCCGGGAGATGGTAATGAACAGGGAGGCCTGGCGTGCTGCGATTCATGGGGTTGAAAAGAGTTGGACACGACTGAGCAACTGAACTGAACTGAACTGAGGTTGGTAGCCTGAGAAGCATGGAAGAACTGAAGGAGAGAGATCTCTATTAGGTGATAGGAGAAGCTTGTGTCAAAAAAGAGACATAGAGTATAAAATTTGGAAAAGTTGGAAGTTGTCATCAAAAAGAGAGATATTAGGGTGTAATTTTTCAGAACTGAAAAATTTTCACATTTGGATCAAGCCCGAGGTCTGACAAAGGCAGTGGGTAGTTGAAATTAACTGGTTTTCTGTACTTTTCTTTTCCCTGGAACAAGGTCACCCTTCCCTTTGCCATTCTTACTGACCAACCTCTGCTCGGTCTTCATGTATCAGGTACAACATTATCTCACAGAAGACTTTGTTGAGAAAAAGTGTCTAGAACATAGAAATAAGGCAAAAAGATAATTCCATGTCTTTTCATTGTCATACTAAAAAAATCTGATAAATTTGTCAAAGGATCATCTGACTTAAGGAGATAAAATTTGTTGTGATTTTATTGCCCTGTAGAACATCAACTTAGCAGTCTTATTTTAGGATTCTATTTTTTGCCCACTGATTTTGAACTGATTTTGTTAACCTACTCTCCTCTTGTTGTTCAGTCACTAAGTCATGTCTGACTCTGTGTCCCCATGGACTACAGCATGCCAGGTTCCTCTGTCCTCCACTCTCTCCTGGAGTTTGCTCAAATTCATGTACACTGAGTTAGTGATGCTATCTAACTGTTTGATCTTCTGCTGTGCCCTTCTTTTGCCTTCAATCTTTCTAAGCATCAGGATCTTTTCCAATAAGTTGGCTCTTTGCATCAGGTGGCCAAAGTATTTTTTCACTGATTTTGAACTGGTTTTGTTAACCTACTCTTTCCCTTACTTGTGAGTTAATTAAAATTATGGCACCCAATTTCTAGGCATTTTTTATGAGAATTATATTTTTAGCATTTTGAGAATTGTACTTTGAGTCTTTCTCCCCCTTCTTCTATTATCTATCTCTCCCTTCTGTTCTCATAGCATCCTATGCTTACTCCATACATTATTATCTGTCAGTTTCATTCATTTGAAGATATGTATTAGACTCCTCTTAGGATAAGTGCAGTTATGTGAACAAGGCAGATGTGGTCTAGCTCTCCTGGACTTTCTATTGTACAACCTGCTCCACCTATCACAGTGAAAGTACCATAAAGGTAAGACTATCTCAGCCCATTATGGCATTCTCAGTGTTTAGCATTGTGCTGGCCTGCGACTGTTGCCCAATAAATACTTGTTGGGTAAGTACATAGGTAAACGTTTAACAGTGGAAACATGGGATTCGTATGCTATTATGTTAGATGTCTCCTTGAACACTAAACTAAGGCAATGGCAGATATTAGAGCAGAGAAGCAGAATACAATTCAGTCTTCAATAAATGGAGAGAAGAGACTGACTTGTGACAATAACCTTAAAATACAGGAGTTATTTTCATGATTGGAAGAGGAAAAAGGGCTGATACTGGCCCTGGGAACTGAACGCAACGTAAGGCAAAGTAGGATCCTTGGGGTAAATTTAGGCTTTAATTAAGACAAGATGGTAAGTGGAATTTGAAAGAAGAGTTGAAAGACGTCATGGGAATTATTTTCATGAAATAGATTTCTAGAGTGCTCTGAGGCAACGTTTGGGTTAGAGGAACTGGGAACAGTGAGAGGTTGATTCAAATCAGAGGATGAATAGATGTGACTTACATTTTGATCACAGCTTAAAATTGACCCTATCAAAACTCTTTCAAGTTCTGTTTTATGGCACTTTATCTCCTGCTGCCTGGCCTTGTGGTCATTCTCCCCATTGACTGATGGTGCCAGGTCTAGCTTCCATGCCACTCTCCAGGCCAGTGTCTATCATTATCCTTAGTGACTTTTATATCTACATGGACAAGCCATCCAAACCTTTGTCTTTCTCTTTATTGAGCTCTTTATCACAAATGTTTATTGAGTGTTTTATTTCATTTACTATAATACATGGTAGATTGAGAATGATTTTTTTTAAATGCCTCCTACTGTCAAGAAACTTAATGTATACTGCATGATGTTGACAATCAATATAAATACATAAGAAATATATAATTGCATTATTTTGGTGCAAATGTTATGAAAGCAACAAGGTACTCTGATAGAGAATAATGCTGGAATCACATTTAGCTGGAGGGCCAGTAAAAGAAAGTCTCTCTAAGGAAATAATATTTCAACCAAGCATAGAAGAACAAGCAAGAGTTATCAAGAAAAAGAATGGAGAAAATATATATTCTGGTAAAAATAGCTCTGGCCTAGGAGACAGAGAACCTGAGTTTGGTGAGATTTTGGTGTTCAATTATAGCTTGCTTGGATTGAGAAATTGTTTTGAGATTGAGAAACTGTCTTAGACAAGTCTTATTCCTCTTTTACATGTAAGTTTTTCTGACTTTCTTTTTGGAATGTCTGAGGATATTCTAATGGCAGATACACATTATTTTCATACTACTTTTATTTTCATGGTGGCTGTTTAGAAGGCCTTTAGTTCAGCCAAGGCCTTGATGGGTTTAGATAGGCAAATCTGGAGTTAGTTGTTAGAGAAAACTGAACTATCTTTTATAATAGAAGGAAAAGAATTCAGTGTTGGCTAGGGGTGGGGTGCACACAGTTCAGGAAGGAAAGGATGAAGCAGTGATGAGTGGGAACGGGAGGAGAAGAGGGAGACTGGAGTCAGGGGCATAGCAGGATCTGGGTGTGATCTGTCCATATCACCCTCTCAGATTGTAACAAATACTACTAAGAAGAAAGCCAGAATAGAATGGCCAGTCGGAAGAGGCAGTAAGTGCAAAGGCCTGATTAAGGGAAATGTTGGTGTATCTGAAGAACTGGTCACAGCCGGTTGGATCTTTCTCTGCAAGGAGAGCCATCTATCTCACTACTTCTACTTAATTCCAGTTCATTTTCCTCTCTCTCTCACATAGTTCTGAGCACACTGGCTTTGACCAGTGGTGAAAGTGGACACCTTTGTCTTGTTCCTCATCTTAGGGAGATGCTTTTAGTTTTTCACTATTGAGAGTAATGTTTGCTGTAGGCTTATCATATATGGCCTTTACTATGTTGAGGTAGGTTCCTTCTATGCCCATTGTTTGATGGTTTTTAATCATGAATGTGGAGAAGGCAATGGCAATGGCAACCCACTCCAGTACTCTTGCCTGGAACATCCCATGGATGGAGGAGCCTGGTAGACTGCAGTCCATGGGGTCGCCAAGAGTCTGGCATAACTGAGTGACTTCACTTTCACTTTTCATTTTCATGCATTGGAGAAGGAAATGCCAACCCACTCCAGTATTCTTGCCTGGAGAATCCCAGGGACAGAGGAGCCTAGTGGGCTGCCATCTATGGGGTTACACAGAGTGGGACACAACTGGAGCAACTAGCAGCAGCAGCAATCATGAATGGGTGCTGAGTTTTGTCTAAGGCTTTTTTGGCATCAATTGAGATGATCATATGGTTTTTATCTTTTAATTTGTTCAAATGGTGTACACATTGATTGACTTGTGTATATTGAAGAATCCTTGCATTCCTGGAATAAACCCAACTTGATCATGGTCTATGAGTTTTTTGATGTGTTGTTGAATTCTGTTTGCTGAGGATTTTTGCATCTATGTTCATCAGAGATATTGTCCTGTAGCTTTCTTTTCTCTGTTGTCTTTGTCTGGTTTTAATATCAGGGTGATGGTGGCTTCGTAGAGTGAGTTTGGAAATGTTCCTTCCTCTGCAGTTTTTTAAAAGAGTTTTAGAAGGAGAGGCATTACCTCTTCTCTAAATGTTTGATAGAATTCTCCTGTGATGCCATCTGGTCCTGGACATTTGTTTTTTGGGAGATTTTTGATCACAGCTTCAATTTCAGTGCTTGTAATTGAGTTGTTCATAATTTCAATTTCTTCCTTTTCAGTCTTGGAAGATTGAACTTTTCTAAGAATCTGTCCATTTCTTCCAGGTTATCCATTTTATTGCCATATATTTGTTTATAATAGTCTCTTACAATCCTTTGTATTTCTGCATTGTCTATTGTAACCTCTCCTTTTTCATTTCTAATTTTGTTGATTTCATTCTTCTCTGTTTCTTGATGAGTCTGGCTAAAGGTTTATCAATTTTATTTTCTCAAAGAACCAGCTTTTAGTTTTATTAATCTTTACTATTGTTTCTTTCTTTTTCATTTATTTCTGTTTAGATCTTTATGATTTCTTTCCTTCTACTAATTTTGGGATTTTTTTGTACTTCTTTTCCAGTTGTTTTAGGTGTAAATTTAGGTTGTCTATTCAGTGTTTTTCTTGTTTCTTAAGTTAGGATTGTATTGCTATAAACTTCCCTCTTAGGGCAGCTTTTGCTGCATCCCATAGGTTTTGAGTTGCCATGTTTTCATTGTCGTTTGTTTCTAGAAATTTTTTAATTTCCCCAGTAACCTGTTGGTGATTTAGAAATGTGTTGTTAAATCTCCATGTATTTGTGTTTCTTACATTTTTTTCCTGTAATTGATGTCTAGTCTCATAACGCTTGGTTGGAGAAGATGATTGATATGATTTCAGTTTTCTTAAATTTACTGAGATTTGATTTGTTCCCCACACACCCTGGAGAATGTTCCACGTGCACTTGAGAAGACGGTGTATTCTTCTTAATTTGGATGGAATGTCCTAAAGATATCAATGAGCTCCATCTCATCTAATGTATCATTTAAGACTCATGTTTCCTTATAAATTTTCTGTTTTGATGATCTGTCCATTGGTGTGTCGGGTGTTAAAGTCTCCTACTATTATTGTGTTACTGTCAATTTCTCCTGTCATGTCTGTTAGTGTTTGTCTTATGTACTGAGGTGCTCCTACGTTGGGTGCATAGATATTTGCAACTGTTATGTCTTCCTCTTGGACTGATCCCTGATCATTATGTTGTGTCCATCCTCATCTCTTGTAATCTTCTTTATTTTAAGGTCTAACTTGTCTGATATGAGGATTGCTATTCTAGCTTTCTTTTACTTCCCATTTGCATGGAATATATTTTTCCATCCTCTCACTTTCAGTCTTTATGTGCCTTGAGGTCTAAAGTGGGTTTCTTGTAGACAGCATATATATAGGTCTTGTTTTTGTACCCATTCAGCCAGTCTGTGTCTTTTGGTTGGAGCATTTAATCTATTTACATTTAAAGTAATTATTGATATATATGTTCCTATTGCCATTTTCTTAATTGTTTGGGGTTGCTTTTGTAGGTCTTTTTTCTTCTCTTGTATTTCTTGACTATATAAGTCCCTTTACCATTTGTTGTAAAACTGGTTTGATGGTACTGAATTCTCTTAACTTTGGCTTCTCTGAAAAGCTTTTGATTTTTCCATCAATTTTGAATGAAATCCTTGCCAGGTGCAATAATCTTGGTTGTAGATTTTCCCCTTTCAGTACTTTAAATATATCCTGCCATTCCCTTCTGGCCTGCAGAGTTTCAGCTGAAAGATCACTGTTAAGCACATGGGGTTTCCCTTGTATGTTACTCATTGCTTCTCCCTTGCTGCTTTTAATATTCTTTCTTTGGGTTTAGTCTTTGTTAGTTTGATTAGTATGTTTCTTGGCATGTTTCTTCTTGGGTTTGTCCTGCATGGGACTCTTTGTGCCTTTTGGACTTGATTGACTATTTCCTTTTCCATGTTTAGGAAATTTTCAACTGTAATCTCTTCAAAAATTTTCTCATACCCTTTCTTTTTCTATTCTTCTATTGGGACCTCTATAATTTGAATGTTGGTACATTTGATACTGTCCCAGAGGTCTTTGAAACGATCCTCAGTTCTTTTCATTCTTTTTAGTTTATTCTGCTCTTCAGAAGTTATTTCTGCTATTTTATATTCCAGCTCACTTCTGCTTCAGATATCCTGCTATTGATTCCTTCTAGAGTATTTTTAATTTCAGTAATTGTGTTGTTTATCTCTACATGTTTATTTTTAATTCTTCTAGGTCTTTGCTAATTGATTCTTGCATTTTCTCCATTTTGCTTTCAAGGTTTTGATTGTCTTTGCTATTATTATTATAAATTCTTTTTCAGGTAGTTTGCCTGTTTCCTTTTCATGTATTTGGACTTCTGTGTTTCTAGTATGTTACTTCATTTGTATAGTATTTCTCTGCCTTTTCTTTTTTTTTTTTTTTTAGCTTACTGTGTTTGAGGTCTCCTTTTCCCAGTGCTCAAGGTTGACTTCTTTCTTCCTTTTGGTTTCTGCCCTCTAAGGTTGTTCCAGTGGTTTGTGTAAGCTTCTTATAGGGTAAGATTTGTATCCACTGGATTGTGGAAAAAGTCAGAGAATTACAGAAAAACATCTATTTATGCATTATTGACTATGCCAAAGCCTTTGACTGTGTGGATCACAATAAACTGTGGAAAATTCTTCAAGAGATGGGAATACCAGACCACCTAACCTGCCTCTTCAGAAACCTATATGCAGGTCAGGATGCAACACTTAGAACTGGACATGGAACAACAGACTGGTTCCAAATAGGAAAAGGACTATGTCAAGAGTGTATATTGTCACACTGCTTATTTAACTTCTAATGCAGAGTACATCATGAGAAACGCTGGACTGAAAGAAGCACAAGATGGAATCAAGATTGCCAGGAGAAATATCAAGAACCTCAGATATGCAGATGACACCACCCTTATGGCAGAAAGTGAAGAGGAGCTAAAAAGCTTCTTGATGAAAGTGAAAGAGGAGAGTGAAAAAGTTGGCTTAAAGCCTAACATTCAGAAAACTAAGATCCTGGCATCTAGTCCCATCACTTCATGGGAAATAGATGGGGAAACAGTGGAAACAGTGTCAGACTTTATTTCTGAGGGCTCCAAAATCACTGCAGATGGTGACTGCAGCCATGAAATTAAAAAATGCTTGCTGCTTGGAAGGAAAATTATTGCCAACCTAGATAGTATATTCAAAAGCAGAGACATTACTTTGCCAACTAAGGTCTGTCTACTCAAGGCTATGGTTTTTCCTGTAGTCATGTATGGATGTGAGAGTTGGACTGTGAAGAAAGCTGAGCACCAAAGAATGGATGCTTTTGAACTGTGGTGCTGGAGAAGACTCTTGAGAGTCCCTTGGACTGTAAGGAGATCCAACCAGTCCATTCAGAAGGAGATCAACCCTGGGATTTCTTTGGAAGGACTGATGCTAAAGCTGAAACTCCAGTACTTTGGCCACCTCATGCGAAGAGTTGACTCATTGGAAAAGACTCTGATGCTGGGAGAGATTGGGGGCAGGAGAAGGGGACGACCGAGGATGAGATGGCTGGATGGCATCACCGACTCACTGGACATGAGTTTGAGTGAACTCCGGGAGTTGGTGATGGACAAGGAGTCCTGGCGTGCTGCGATTCATGGGGTCACAAAGAGTCGGACATGACCGAGCAACTGAGCTGAATTGAACTGAACTTGGTTTGTTTGGTCAAGGCTGAGTGAGGTCATAATCCTGTCTGCTGATGACTGGGTTTGTATTTTTGTTTTGTTTGTTGTTAGATAAGGTTTCCTGCACAGGTGCTATTGGTGGTTGGGTAATGCCAGTCTTGTATTACAGTGGCTTCATATGTGTGAGTTCTCACTGTATGATACCCCTAGGGTTCATTCTCTGATAGTCTAGGGTCTTGCAGTCAGTGCTCTTGCTCCAAAGGCTCAGGCTTGATCTTGAGTTTTGCGTGGGTCTATATATTCTTTTCTGCTGGTCAGTACTCCTGTCATCTCTTAGCTGGTATTCTGCATGCAATTCTGTGTCTGAAGGTGTATTCCTGATGTATCTGTGGTGAGAGATGTATTCCATGTCCACCTACTCCTCTGCCATCTGTTCCTCTAGCACTCTGTTCTTAAATGACATATTTATTCATACATGTTTTGATTTTCAGCCAGCTGTCTATTATGTCTTTCTGGCACCTTTTGCCATGCTGAAGTTTATTTAAATCTTTGTATAGGCTGGCTTACTCTCTTTGTGTCTTTCTGGGCTCCATGTTATACTCTGTAAAACCTTCCTCTTTTCTGTCTTTGCCTCTAATGTATTATTTCATAATTAGAGCGGCTAAATACAATTGTCTCATATTTCTTTGTAAGGTCTAGGTATGCTTTCTTTCTTTTTTTTTTGAGAGTGGATAATCAATGGTTAAAACATTTCCCTGGTGATGGAAAACTAATCTTATTATATGTTGTTTAGTCAATAAATAATGGCCAACTCTTTGCAACTCTATGGACTGTAGCAGCCAGGCTCCTCTGTCCATGGGATTCTCCAGGCAAGAATACTGGGGTGGGCTGCCATTTACTTCTCCACATTTACTTTTAATCTACATGTGTTTTATATTTCAAAAGGGCTATTTTTGGTGGGCTGTATGTAGTTGGGTCTTGTTTCTAATCTAGTCCAATAATTTGTCTTTA
>SJYC01088501.1:0-15067 GCA_006408675.1 Madoqua kirkii
TCTAACTGTTGCTTCCTGACCTGCATATAGGTTTCTCAAGAGGCAGGTCAGGTGGTCTGGTATTCCCATCTCTTTCAGAATTTTCCACAGTTTATTGTGATCCATACAGTTAAAGGCTTTGGCATAGTCAATAAAGCAGAAACAGATGTTTTTCTGGAACTCTCTCGCTTTTTCCATGATCCAGCAGATGTTGGCAATATAATCTCTGGTTCCTCTGCCTTTTCTAAAATCAGCTTGAACATCTGGAAGTTCACAGTTCACGTACTGCTGAAGCCTGGCTTGGAAAATTTTGAGCATTACTTTACTAGTGTGTGAGATGAGTGCAATTGTGTGGTAGTTTGAGCACTCTTAAGCATTGCCTTTCTTTGGGATTGGAATGAAAACTGACCTTTTCCAGTCCTGTGGCCACTGCTGAGTTTTCCAAATTTGCTAACATATTGAGTGCAACACTTTCAAAAAATCATCTTTCAGGATTTGAAATATCTCCTCTGTAGTTCCATCATCTCCACTAGCTTTGTTTTTAGTGATGCTTTCTAAGGCCTACTTGACTTCACATTCCAGATTGTCTGACTCTAGGTGAATGATCACACCATCATGATTAATTTGGCCATAAAGCTCTTTTTTGTATAGTTCTTCTGTGTATTCTTGCCACCTCTTCTTAATATCTTCTGCTCCTGTTAGGTCCATACCATTTCTGTCCTTTATCGAGCCCATCTTTGCATGAAATGTTCCCTTGGTATCTCTAATTTTCTTGAGGATATCTCTAGTCTTTCCCATTCTGTTGTTTTCTTCTATTTCTTTGCATTGATCACTGAAGAAGACTTTCTTATCTCTTCTTGCTATTCTTTGGAACTCTGCATTCAGATGCTTATATCTTTCCTTTTCTCCTTTGCTTTTCACTTCTCTTCTTTTCATAGCTCTTTGTAAGGCTTTCCTAGACAGCCATTTTTCTTTTTTGCATTTCTTTTCCATGGGATGATCTTGATCCCTGTCTCCTGTACAATGTCACGAACCTCAGTCCATAGTTTATCAGGTACTCTATCTATCAGATCTAGACCCTTAAATCTACTTCTCACTTCCACTGTATAATCATAAGGGATTTGATTTAGGACATACCTGAATGGTCTAGTGGTTTTCCCTACTTTCTCAGTTTAAGTCTGAATTTGGCAGTAAGTAGTTCATGATCTGAGCCACATTCAGCTCCCAGTTGTTTTTGCTGACTGTATAGAGCTCTCCATCTCTGGCTGCAAAGAATATGATCAATCTGATTTCAGTGTTGACCATCTGGTGATGTCCGTGTGTAGAGTCTTCTTTTGTATTGTTGGAAGAGGTCATCTCAGTAAGGTAGTGTTTCCCCAGATAAGTAAATTTGCTAACCCTGGAGTCTGATCTGCCCATAGTAAACTGTTAGTCACCCAATCATGTCCAACTCTGTGACTCCATGTACTGTAGCCCAGCAGGCACATCTGTCTATGAAATCTTCCAGGCAAGAATACTTTACTGCATTGCCATTCCCTTCTCCAGGGGTTCCTCCTGACCCAGGGATCAAACCCAGGTCTCCCACATTGCAGACAGTTTTATTACTGTATGAGCCACCAGTGAAGCCCTTATACCCAGGCAGAAAAATGAGTCATCCCTCTACCTTGTAAACAGCAGCTCCTAATCCCTTTCAAACAGAAAGCCTATTTAGGAAAATTGAGGAGTTGGTTACTTGAAATGGGTCTTCCTGGTCCCACCTAGGTAGGAGCCAGAGTAGTAGCCCTACTAGGTGCAGAGCACAGTCTCCAGCACCATCTGAGAGGAAGTGCTGGTAAGAACACCTTAAAGCTGTGTAACCCAGCTGTGCTAGACCAAAAGGCATGTATGCAGAACTTATCACCCTACAGCAAAGTAAGTGGTCCTGTTTAGCCAGGGAACTTGACATATGGGTGGCTTGAGTCAGGACGACAAGCAAAGAGCATTAATGGCCTTGGGACTGCTTCTCCTACTGTTCTCAGGCACGAAAACCAAAGTATAGTCCCTGTTGTTTAGTTGCTAAGTTGTATCAGACTCTGGAATGCAGTCCACCTGGCTTCTCTGTCATGTGATTTCTCAGGCAAGAATACTCCATGGAATCTTCCCAACCCAGGCGTCAAACCATCTCCAGCATTGGCAGGTGGATTCTCTACCACTGAGCCACCCAGGAAGTCCAATTTGTAACCTACTTACTGCTAATAAAGCCTTCATACCTCCAACCAGGAAACTTTACAAGAATACACAGCTCTGCCCACAGCTCTGCCCTCTGTTGGGCTGTTTGTAGCCCAACAAACAGCTCTGCTCACAGTACATTTTAACAGAAAAAAAACAGCCCATGACCTTTCCTGTGTTCAGAGCAAGTCTGGTGGCTTCACCTGATCAGGATATTCAGGGCACAGTCTTACCTTATTCAGATCCTAAAACAATGCATTCTATAGACCGTGGGTCCCTTCCTGGCAGCTAATTCATAGCCCTGCTAACTGCTGAGTATAGTAGCCAGTGCTGACTGTCTAATATGCCTAGCCAGAGAATCCAGGCAACTAGGAAGCAAGCTTACACCTTCACTTGAGCAGGAAACCAAATCATCACTCCTATATAGTTGTTCTCAGCCAGTGGCACACCCCAACCCCCAATCTCGGAGCTCAAACAGTTGCTTTGCTCCAAAACTGACACTAATACCAGGCCTCACCTGTCCAAAGCTGTTACCAACAGACACATCAAGAAATCCAAACTGAACTGACTGGTGAAGAACTGTCCCAAAGCAATCCTGCAAAGTCTGGATGAGGAAACCACTTACTCAAATGTGAAAATACCAATGTAAGGAATCAAGGATCATGAAAAACCTAGTAAATAAGACACCACCAAAGGAAAGTAATAAAGCTCTAATAACTAATACTGAAAATGGATATCCATGAACATTCAAAGAATTCATAATAGTTCTCTTTAAAAAGTTGAGGAGGGCATATACAAACAACTAAACAAAAACAGGAAAACAATGCATGAACAAAATAAGAAATTTTAAAAATAGAAACACACACACATATATTTAAATCCTAGAGCTGATAATTAACTAAAGAATTCAAAGGAGAGATTCAAAATTAGACTCAACCATTTGAAGAAACAGTCTGTAACCTAAACAACAAGACAACTGTAATTATCCAGAGAATCAAAAAGAAAAAAGAATTTAAAAGAGTGAAGAAAGCCTATGGAATTCATAGGACCCAATGAAAATAAACATAGTTTCATTATGGTAATTTCAGAGGGGAAGGGAAAAGGACACAAAATATATTTAAAGCTATAATGACTGAAGACTTCTCAAACATGGAAAGAGATTGACATCAAGATCCAAGAGATCCAAAGAATCCAATAGGATGAACCCGCATATAATTAAATGCATTATAATTATCAAAACTTAAAAATTAAACATTTTAAATAGTAAAAGCAAAGTCATATGAAAGGGAACCCCCATAAGACTATCAGCACATTTCTCATCAGAAAGTTTATAGGCAAGAAAATGGTATGACATATTCAAAATATTGGTGGAAAAAAAATTGTCACCAAGAATACTACACCCAGCAAATCTGTCCTTCAGAAATAAAGAAGGAATAAAGACTTTTCCAAACAACCAAAATTCATTTGAGGAAATTCATCACAAATAGACCTGCCTTACAAGAAATGCTACAAGGAGTTCTTTGAATAAAATAAAAGAACATTAGTTAGTATCATAAAAATATAAGAAGACCATGTAAAAATCATTAGCAATGGTAAATATATAGTCAAATATGGATTCTTCAATAAGAAAATAGGGTGCACAACTTACATCCCAATTTTAAAAGTTGAAAGAAATACAGTAAAATAACTACAACTACATAATTTTTAAATTAGTTATGCAATATAAAAAGTATATAAATTATAACATCCATAGCCTAAATTTGAGGAGGAGAGGAACTAAAATTGTAAGACAGGAATTCTACTGAAGTTATGCTGCTGTTAGCTTAACACAGGGTGCTATAATTGAAGATATTTTATGTAAACCTCATGGTAACCATAGTCTGGCTTGCAGATGGCCACCTTCTTGCTGTTTCTTCACAAGAATGTTCCTCAGTCTGTGTGTTATCTGAGTCCTGATTTACTCTTTGTAAATCAGATGCCTGTCATACCTGGATTCAGGCCCACTCACATGACTTCATTTCACCCTAATTACCTTTTTAAAGACCCTATCTCCAAATATAGTCACATTCTGAAGTACATAGGGTAGAACTTCAATATATGCATTAGGGGTTGGGGGACACAGTTTAGTCCATAAGACCATGCATCTGACTTAGCCTTTAAAAGCATATCCAGTTGACCCTTGAATAACATGGGAATTAGCGGTGCCAACTCTTCTCACAGTCAAAAATTTGAATATACCCTATAGTTGGCCTTTCATATCCATGATTCCCCTGGTTCCATATCCACTGATTCAACCAGATGTGTAGTACTATAGTATTTACTGTTGAAAAAGTCTGCATATAAATGGACCCGCATGGTTCAAGCCCATGTTTTTCCCAGGTTAACTATTAGCATATAGCTAAAATACAAAAGGAAATCAATCCTGGATATGCATTGGAAGGACTGATGCTGAAGCTGAAGCTCCAATACTTTGGCCACCTGATGTGAAGAACTGACTCACTAGAAAAGATGCTGGAAAAGACTGAAGGCAGGAGGAGAAGCGGACGACAAAGAATGAGGTGGTTGGATGGCATCACCGACTCAATGGACATGAGGGTGAGCAGCTCCAGGAGATGGTAAGGGACAGGGAAGCCTGGTGTGCTGCAGTCCATGGGGTCGCAAAGAGTCAGACACAACTGAGCAACTGAACAACAACAAAATATACAATTATCTATATTTTGCATTTATGTGAGTGACAGAGAAAGGTCAAACAGTTTCAAATCATTTATCATTACACTTCAGTGAACCAAAGCTAAGAACTTCTCTTTTATCAATAGAAAAGCAGTATCCTTCCTTTTAACATATTATTGACCATAGATATAGTAATACATCTTTTGTAACCCAAATATTTTTGACTGGAGTCTTTCAATATTCATTTACATAACAAATTACTGGCCACAGGATTTAGTTTCTGCAAAAAATCCCCTGGTCAATAAACAGTTAAAGTGAATAATCCATATAAAAGTAGAAAAATTATAAAACCTTCATGGACATCTCTTCTGTCTCAGCCATCAACTTTTCAATGAGGCCAACCAGTCCATACCTACTTTCCCTAACCACATGCTATGACTAATTCTTTGTGTTCATTTATATTTTCATAGGCCTAAGATTTAATTTATTGTTTTTTGCTTGTTGCTTCCTACTGGAATTTCAGCTCCATTTTGGGGATTTTGGTTTGGCTCATGGTATGGCTCAATAATATAATTTATCTTATCTTTCTAAATAAGTTCCATCCCCTTTATTTCCATATTTTTAGTTGTATCATCATTTTATAGATTACAGCCCTTGCCAGACTTACATATGAACACCTAAGGGAAAACAGACTTTCAGGAATATGAGGAAAGAACCCTCTAGCCTAAAACAAATAGCATCTCCACTTGTTCGCTTTTCATCGAACAATTATGGAAAGAAATTCAAAGTATCTTAGAATTTATACTCAAATAATGTCGTATTAAATACTATTAGATCCTTCACTGAATTTCAATATAAGCAATTTTTTTCTAATTAAGAAAAATATATGGAAGGAAGATATGGCAGAAAGAAAAAAACTAATGTAAACGTAACTGAAATAAATTTCACAAGACATCTTCAAAGTAAAGGAGGCAACATGTATGGGTGAATTAAAGGAATTCTTACTAGAGAAGCTGACATATGAAATTGAAAGGAAAATGATCATTTGACAAGTGAAGATGGAAGAGGGCCTTGCAGGTGGCCAGAATTAAATCAGAAAACTAGAGAGACATGAACACTTGGTTGTAGTAAACATCACCTATGTTAATTTGGCTGAACTCAGAGCATATGTTGAGACACAGTATAAAAAGTATCTAGACATACTCTTAGGAGAAAAGTCAGAGAAGACCTGAATGGCCACAATAAATCACTGGAATTTGCTCAGTTAGCAACTGAGAGTCACTGACCTTTCCTTGGAAGAAAATGAGCATGATAAGGAGTGCCTCAAGGAAAACTAATCTGGCAACATCAAACTAATTTTGAAAAAAATGAGATGAAAGGACACCTCTTATGTAAGCAAGAATCCTTAAAATTGATTCATTAACTTAGAAGTATTTAGGAAAGAAAAGTGCTCTAAAATGATGTATTTGATGCGCCTCTGTTTCCTTACAATTCACAAGATTGTCATAAGGATGAAATGATTTAATATACTTAAAACACTAAAGAAGTGCTATACAAGCATTTTTGCTATGATCATCCATTTGACCATGGACAGGCCACTTAATCTCTCTGTACCTTGTTTTACTTATCTGTAAGATGGCGATAGTAATAGTAACCTAGCATGTAGATATCCTTAAGGCTGAAATATGTTAATAATTATAAAATTCTTAAAAATTTCCAGGCACATACCAGGTGATTAATAAGGGTTAACTATTGTTGTTGTTGTTATCACTCTCAATATACATGAACATAATTGGGTAACATCAGGGAAACAAAAAAGGAAACTTCTGACCCATGCATACTAAGATTCCACGTCATTATTCCATAAGTGAAGTCACTCAGTCGTGTCTGACTCTTTGTGACCCCATGGACTGTAGCTTAACAGGCTTCTTTGTCCATGGGATTCTCTAGGCAAGAATACTAGAGTGGGTTACCATTTCCTTCTCCAGGGGATCTTCCCAACCCAGGGATCAAACCTGGGTCTCCCACATCAGAGGCAGATGCTTTAACCTCTGAGCCACCAGGGAAGCCCCTACAGCATCTGGTATTCCCAGGCAGTCTCCCATCCAAGTACTAGCCAGGCCCGACCCTGCTTAGCTTCCAAGATCAGATGAGATCGGGCGTGTTCAGGGTGGTATGGCCATAGACATAGTTTAATAATTTAAGTAGATAAGATTCTAATTGTGGCTACTCAACTCAGTTCTCCCCAAAATCATGGCCTTCCCTCCCAAAGTACCTTTTGACCTACATCATTTATCTGGTTTGGATCAATATGGATGTTCTTGACTGGCTAAAGAGAGCTAGAATTTTCTAGAAAGAAAAGTAAGATGCTATTTTCTAAATGCTTGGAAAAAATCTTAAAAGACTTTTTTAGTTGGGGAAAAAGAGGTCAAACCTGGAAGAAATTTTGAGGATAGTTATATTAATCAAAAAATTAATGTACCAGCAAATCTTAATTGCAATGTGGTTTTCATAAGGTACTAAACTAGGCACTCTGAAAAGTACAATAAATTAAGGATAAGGCCTAATTCTAATTTAAAATCTGACATATATATTAGTTTTTTAATGCTGCATAACAAATTAGCTTAAAATTAGCTTAAAACAGCAGAAATGTATTGTATTACAGTCTTTATGGATTAGGTGTTTGAGAACAATGTAGCTGGATTCTCTGCTCAGGGATTCACAATGCTGAAATCAAGACACTGGGTAGGCTGCATTCTCATCTAGAGCTCAGGATTCTCTTCCAAGACCCTCAAGGGTGTTGGCAGAAATACTTCTGGTTAAGGGACTGAGGTCTATTTACTGCTGGATGTAGGCAGGTAAGGGGTTTGCCCTCAGTCCCTAGAAGTTGCCCTTAGGTGTTAGCTATATGGCTTTCTTACATGAAAGTTTTTTCTTCAAACCCAGTGGAAGATTCTCTATCCAGTCTGCTAAAAAGGAGTCTAATAGAATTTAATATAGTTATTTTAGTGACGGCACCATCAGTTTTCCTATCGGTGTAACTTAATCGTATTAATGGTTTCTACCCACACTCATAAGTAATTGATGATACAGAGTAGTTTTTCCAGGGGTGGAAATCTTGCAAACCACCTTAGAATACTGTCTATTTCAAATATAAATTTTCAAAAATCTGAAATATATGAAAGTAAAACCTACCAAAAACCGTGGATGCAGAGCCTGACAAGGAAGAGGGATGGTTTTAAGAATTTCTACAGAGAGAAAAACAGAGGACCAAGGATCCCAGCAAATCAGACATTGGAAATAGTGCCCCTGTCTCCTAATGTAGTAGTTCTATCCTGGGAATTTTCAAGTTCAGCTCCTACTCAAAAGTCTTTTTTTTTTTAATTTCTCAGAAACAGAGTAATGAAAATTTGTATGATATGTTAGTCTCTTGAATGCATTTTCTCATATAACATGTCATTAATATTTTTTCACTCTTTTTCAAGAATCAAGCACTTGCCATGTCTTCATCTCTACATCCCCTCCTCCTTTCATGACCACCACCATTCCTGACCTCTGTTACTGAATATCAGCATTTGAGCTCACTGTGCCCAGAAGCCAGTACTAGTCTGTTACTGGAACACAGAGACAACAGGAGGATCCTGGAATAGTCACTGGCTACACAAGTAGGATTTAACTAACAAGTTGACTATTACTAGAGCAGACATTGTTGAACAACTTTTGAAAACAAATGGCAATGCTAAGAATCGTTCTATTTGAATATAGGAATACAAGGATAAAAATATATTAAAAGACTACTACTCAGAGAGAGCAGTGGGCATTTTCTAATTTTTTATCTTTTCAGAACTGTGCTTCTGTATTTTGAATAATTCTTGAATATTCCTCACCCCTTGAAATGTGCTGATGAACACCCAACTCCAGTATACCATGCCCCTGGCTATAGAAGTCTTTCTGAAGATTGTCCCTTCATCAAAGCAGTCAGTCACAGCACTTAGCCAGGTTATTTTCTGACTAAAACTGACAGACAAGAGTCTCTTTCTTCTTAGATCACTACACTGGAGAAATGTGAATGTGGAAATAGCCTGAGACCAGGTCCCTTGAATGCAAAGTTTGTATATGAAAGATGAGAATGGAGCCAACAGAGAGAGGGAATTAGAGATGGGAAATAGATATGATAGTCAGCAAGTCGTTCGACTCAGTTGGCCCTGAGGCAAGTCTTACCCCTTCTTTCTTACCAGGTTAGTTACATATGCCATAAACTCTCCTTTTAGACTTAGGCTAACCCACTTAAAAGAGTCCTAGAGAATACAAGTTGACTAAACAGGTTTGTATGATCCTGAGAGTTGTAAGGTACTGGAGAACCATGCTAGTAAAGTAACATATGAGTGGAAAAGAAGTTCTCAGAGACACTGTACCAAAAGTGTCCATAGAACTTTGAAACGTGATGAACTAGACAGGATAGAGGAGAGCATAGATTCCAAATCTAAGGGAGAAGCAAAATCATCAGTTAGGATGGTTCAGTTCAGTTCAGTCACTCAGTCAAGTCCGACTCTGCGACCCCATGAATCGCAGCATGCCAGGCCTCCCTGTCCATCACCAACTCCCAGAGTCTACCCAAACCCATGTCCATCAAGTTGGTGATGCCATGTCATCTAATTGATCATGTTGTGGTAGATACAATGACAGCAACTAAACTTTGTACCTGCTACACACCTCAAACCTCTGAGCAGTAAACATACTAACTTCTTAATGAACTTAGTGTATAAGTGGTCCCAGTCTCCAAATCAGCTGTATTTGTCTAAATTTTTACAATTCCTTGCATATCCCTAAGCCACCACCACCTTGTCACAGCATTCTGTATGGACTTGTTTGCTTCTTCTTTCAAGTTTCCTCTTCTAGGGCTTTAAGGAAAAGTTAAGTTCCCTAAGTTCTACAAAACCTTTCCAAATGTTTCCAGGTGTCTTCTTTATCAGACAGCAAATCTATTTGGAGCTTAGATAGTTCTATTTTGCATTGCTCTTTTTCTTGCTATATGTAATTCCAGGCAGACCTAACAAATTGAAGAGCTACCTACTTTTTAAGCCTTAGAACCCTAACTTATTTAATCATCAATAGTATAAACACTGAACAACAAAAATGTGCTATATGCTATTTTCAGTGTTGTCTGACTCTTTGCAACCCCATGGACTGTAGCCTGCCAGGCTTCTCTGTCCATGGGGATTCTCTAATCAAGAATACTGGAGTGGTTGCCATTTCCTTCTCCAGGCAACATAAATGAGTTATAGTAATTATAGTCACCAGCAAAGTAAGAATCCTTCATTATCTACATATCCATAGCACAGAATTTTATGTTTTAAATAATGATAGATTCTTATTTTACTGGTGACTATAATTACCACAGATCTCTATGTACTTACATACAGTAGGTACACTGTGTGTGTGTGTGTGTGTTGTGTGCGTTTTCAGACCCATTTCAAATAGTATGTAAACTGAAACATATGTCCTGGACAAAGACCGAAGCCTGACAATAAATAAATGGCTAAAATTACTTGTACTCCATTTCTTCTTATTTTAAAATTCTAAATGAAAACAAAATCCGTTTGGTATTAAAGGCATGTCTATGGTTTCATGATATTCAGGCAGGTAGTTCAGGCAACATTGTATTCTTCATTATGTGAGATTCAGGTTAAGAATTCAGGCTTGGGTTCTGCCACTTCCTAGCTGCATGACCTTGGGCAAGTTATTCTCTACATATCTCAGTTTTCTTCTAAGTAAAGCTCAGATAGTAATAGCTCCTTCCTTGTAAGGACTTTGTAAAGATTCAGTAAGTTAGTCCATGTAAAGCCATTAAAAAAATATACAACACATGGAAGACTGCAATCAGTATTTCATTAATAATATTTCACCATCATCATCGTTCTCCAAGTCTCTAAGAAATATTACAGAGGTACCAGAGCTTAACAGAAACTCCTGACTCATATACAAAAAGTTACTGCTTAAATCAGCACCATATTTAAATTTAAAACAATGGGCAAGAATTGAAGAATGCTTTCCTATGGAAATGAGTTCTTACAACATGTGACTTTTTTATCACTACAAAGTTAAACATTCTGAGCTGAGAGATTTATGCAAATATCCCAGAGCAGTACAGCATTTTCTTGTCACCTCAAACTCTGTGGTAAAAATTCTGGTTCTTAGTTTTTCTCACCTACAAGCCCTATAGAAATTCTTTCTCTTTGCAAGTTATTTTCATATTATTACTGCTATTTTTCCAAGTAAAGAATTAAACTTTCAACAAATCTTTACTCAAATTGACTTTATATGTCACATTCTTAGTGCTGCAACCAAAAGAAAATCTGAGTTTCCATGTGTCAAGGTGCCATTTTTAAAAATGCAGAAACTTAACTAATAGAAGCATTGCTACACTACAGAGCAGAGACCAAAGGTTTTATCAGTAAAGCAGATCAGCAGAGAAAATTCTGGTTTCAGCTTCACGGAGATATCAAAAAATCTGTGTCCCTTTTCCAGAATCCATGATATGTCATCTTAAACCAAACAAGGACAAATCTCCTAACAAGAAGTTAAATTTGACACTGAGTGTTTAGTACATTTGGAGAAGGCACTCATGCATACCGCTGTCTTCAGAGCATGAAATCTGGGACATTTTAGACTTCTTTTGAAGTGTAGATACTTGTGAAAGTAGTGGCCCCAGAATGGATCTCATTCAAGCTGCTGTTCTTTCACAGACAACAGACTTACAACTTCTTAGTCTCTATCTGGCCTTTGGGTCCTGTCCACTGAGTATGAGCTTTATCTGGTGACATGACCATCAGACCATCGCACACTTGAGTAAGTCTGTGCTGTAGTGACTGTTTCCATTGTCTCCCCCTATGGAACTGTTTAAGTCCTGACAAACCTACTCTCTCACTCAAGTATAACTAGCTAGTTTTGAGCCAACCTGAAACCATGTTTCAGGGGGAGGCAGGATTTCCTGCAGATGTAGAGCAAGCTGCATACATCCCAGGTTAGTGCTTCCAAAATGCACTCTTAGGCCAAGTACATAATTGAGTTTAGGGTAGTCACCTGGCACTGCCAGTCTACAACCAGAAAATGAAATCATCTAACTCTCTGTGGGACACTGAGCAAATAAATGCAGCAAATAACTCTCTCCAAAGTATAAAGGGTGTGTATACACAAAGATGCTTTCTCGATAGCTGAGAGTTCTGCTTCAGCCAAGCCTGCTGGGGAATAATCGAACTAGGCAGACCTGGTGCTTCTGATGAGTACTATGCATGCAGGGCGATACCTGAGGCATATTCTGCTCATATGCAGCTAAGGCTCCCACAACCCTTGTTTTGTTCAGGCTCCAAGGCCCCACACACTACCTGAAGGCCAGAAAGACATTCAACTTCTGTGAGATGTCTATGACCAAGAATATTCCATGAGGCTGTGAGCCTGAGGCAGTCATTTGTTGCTCAATTGTGCAGTTGTTGTTTCCAACAATTTGTGAACCCCATGGACTACAGAATGCCAGGCAACCCTGCCTTTCACCATTTCCTGGAGCTTGTTCAAACTCATCTCCATTGAGTCGGTGATGCCATCCAACCATCTCATCCTCTGTCCCTTTCTCCTCCTGCCCTCAGTCTTTCCCAGCATCAGGGTCTCTTCTAATGAGATGGCTCTTGGTATCAGATTGCCAAAGTATTGGAGCTTCAGCATCAATACTTCCAATGAATATTCAGGACGGATTTCCTTTAGGATTGACTGGTTGGACCTCCTTGCAGTCCAAGGGACTCTCAAGAGTCTTCTCCAACACCACAGTTCAAAAACATCAATTCTTTGGCACTCAGCTTTTTTTATGATCTAACTCTCACATCCGTACATGACTACTGAAAAAGTCATAGCCTTGACTAGATGGACCTTTGTCAGCAAAGTAATGTCTCTGCTTTTTAATATGCTGTCTACACTTGACATAGCTTTTCTTCCAAGGATCAAGCATCTGTTGATTTCAGACACTTCAGATGGGTGCAGTCACCATCTGCAGTGATTTTGAAGCCCAAGAAAAGAAAGTCCGTCACTGTTTCCGTTGTTTCCCCATCTATTTGTCATGAAGTGATACGACCAGATGTCATGATCTTTTGTTTTTGAACGTTAAGTTTTAAGCCAACTATGTCACTCTCTTCTTTCATCTTCATCAAGAGGTTCTTTAGTTTCTCTTCACTTTCTGCCCTAAGGGTGATGTCATCTGCATATCTGAGGTTATTGATATTTCTCCTGGCAATTTTGATTCCAGCTTGCACTTCATCCAGCCTGCACATCACTTGATGTACTCTGCATATAAGTTAAATAAACAAAGTGACAATATACAGCCTTGACATACTCCTTTCGCAATTTGGAATCAGTCTGTTGTTCCACGTCCATGTCTAACTGTTGCTTCTTGATCTGCATTCAGGCTTCTCAGGAGTCAAGTAAGGTGGTCCAGTGTTTCCATCTCTTGAATAATTTTCCAGTTTGTTGTGATCCATACAGTCAAAGGCTTTAGCGTAGTCAATGAAACAAAAGTAGATGTTTTCCTGGAATTCTCTTGCTTTTTTTCTGATCTGACAGATGTTCACAATTTGATCTCTGGTTCCTCTGCCTTTTCTAAATCCAGCTTGTACACCTGAAAGTTTTCAGTTCACATACTGTCATAGCCTAGTCTGAAGGATTTTGAGCATTACCTTGCTAGCATGTAAAATAAGTGCAATTGTGCAGTAGTTTCAACATCTTTTGCATTTCCCTAATTTGGGATTGGAATGAAAATTGATCTTTCCAGTCCTGTGGCCATTTAGTTTCCAAATTTGCTGGTGTATTGAGTGCAGTACTTTCACAGCATCATCTTTTAGGATGTGAAATAGCTCAACTGGAATTCCATCACCTCTGCTAGTTTTGTTTGTAGTGATTCTTCCTAAGGCCCACTTGACTTTACACTCCAGGATGTCTGGCCCTAGGTGAGTGATCACACCATCAAGATTATCTGGGTTATTAAGATCTTTTTTGTATAGTTCTTCTGTATATTCTCGTCACCTCTTCATATCCTCTGCTTCTGTTAGGTCCATATTGTTTCTGTCCTTTATTGAGCCCATCTTTACATGAAATGTTCCCTTGTTATCTCTAATTTTCTTGAAAAGATCTCTAGTCTTTCCCATTCTATTGATTTCTTCTATTTATTTGTATTGATCACATAGGCAGGCTTTATCTCTCCCTGCTATTCTTTGGAATTCTGCATTCAGATGAGTATATCTTTCCTTTTCTCCTTTGCCTTTTGCTTCTCTTCTTTTCTCAGCTATTTGTAAGGCCTTCTTAGACAACTGTTTTGCCTTTTTGCATTTCTTTTTCTTGGGGATGGTTTTGATCACTCCTCTTGAAGCACTCATTTAGTAGTGTTTATTGTGACTTTACCTTTTGTCTTCTTGTGATATCAATTTTTGTATACAGATATATGGCTATTTTCCCCTCATGAAGACATGAAGTCTATTTCCCTTTTCTTGAATCTTGGCTGACGTCTGACTATTTCTTTAAAGTCCACAGGGCTCAATGGAGAGGTCTACCTGTCTATACTGTGTGTGTGTGTGTGTGTGTGTGTGTGTGTGTGTATGTGTGTGTGTGTTTTCATGTTTGTGTGAGTGCGTGTGTGTACTTGTGTTCTTACATGTTACAGAGAATTGCTTAGCTAGGAACATCTGCAAAGTACATCATGTGAGCAAAACACATATATTTTACTGTGTGTTTACTGATTTATGATAACAATTAACCTATCTGGTCTAATATACTGATCAATCTAGGTTGTCATTTTTATAGCAAGAAAAAATATAAAATAAATTCTCAGTAAAGAACAATCAGCAGGCTGAATTAAAATACTGGTCTGGTATTCAGAAAGATTTAATGGAAACCAAAGGGTAAATTTTCAAACTCTAAATTTGAAATTTCAGTGAAAAATTAAAAGGAAAACTTATCAATAATAAGAGTAGCTATAGAAAAAAGTTTTCTTAGAATGTTAAACAAAAGAAATATTCCCCAAATAATTAGTTTTAAAATGTTAACCTATTTTCATAACTTAGTAGGGCATTTAGACAGAAGTGTTACTACATAATAATAAAATACTCAATTTACCAAAAATATATGATAGTTCTAAACTGGTATGTACCTGAGAACATCAATAGACATCTGT
>SJYC01088502.1:0-33898 GCA_006408675.1 Madoqua kirkii
AATCTAGCGATTCTTCTCAGGTATATTTTATATGTACATATTAGTAGACATAAAAAGAAAAATAGAATTACTGTAATTTTTAAAAAGCCAGAAACAACATAGATACTCATTAGTAGTGAGGATATAAGTGAGTTGTGAAATTATTTATACATTTGAACATACCCAACAGTGAAGTGAACCAGAGCAAATGTCAAAAATATAATGTTGAAAAGAAAAGTGAGGTTGGTAAAGAATAAATATGAATGCCTGTTTATATAATATACAAGAAAACAGGCAAAATTAAACCATTAGATGCAAATACACATACACTCATGAACATGGGAACAAATGTGAGCATGTGCACATGAAAAGCAAACACTGTACTTATTACAAAGCTCAGAATATCAGTTTTCCCTAGGGAAAATGATATAGAAAGTGATTTGAAAAGGACACATAGGATATTCAAAGTTACTGTTAATGTTTTATTATTTAAGCTCAAGATTGATACATGGGTGGTTACTGGTAAAAATTAATTATGCATGGTGCTAAATCACGTCAGTCATGTCTGACTCTTGCAAACCCATGGACTATAGCCCGCCAGGTTCCACTGTCCATGGGATTCTCCAGGCAAAAATACTAGAGTGGGTTGTCATGCCCTCCTCCAAGGATCTTCCCAACCCAGGGATAGAACCCAGGTCTCCTGTGTCTCCTGCATAGGCAGGCAGGTTCTTTACCACTAGCAACACTTTGGAAGCCCGTATACATAACGTTACTCCTCAAAAAAAAAAAAAAAAAAAAAAAAACTTAAAAATACTACCTAATGCTTAAATACAAAAAGCCACTGCTGCATGTTACAAAGGTCATCACTGGGTCTGAAAAGGAAATGCAGCTCCTAAGCACACTGGACTGGAAGAAACACAAGCTGGAATCAAGATTGCCAGGAGAAATATTAATAACCTCAGATATGCAGATGACACCACCCTTATGGTAAAAAGTGAAGAGGAACTAAAAAGCCTCTTGATGAAAGTGAAAGAGGAGAGTGAAAAAGGTGGCTTAAAGCTCAACATTCAGAAAATGAAGATCATGGCATTCGGTCTCATCACTCCATGGGAAATAGATGGAGAAACAGTGGAAACAGTGTCAGAATTTATTTTGGGGGGCTCCAAAATCACTGCAGATGGTGATTGCAGCCAGGAAATTAGAAGACGCTTACTCCTTGGAAGAAAAGTTATGACCAACCTAGATAACATATTCAAAAGCAGAGACATTACTTTGCTGACTAAGGTCCATCTAAGTCTATGGTTTTTCCAGTGTTCATGTATGGATGTGAAAGTTGGACTGTGAAGAAGGCTGAGTGCCGAAGAAATTGATGCTTTTGAAATGTGGTGTTGGAGAAGACTCTTGAGAGTTCCTTGGACTGAAAGGATATCCAACCAGTCCATTCTGAAGGAGATCAACCCTGGGATTTCTTTGGAAGGAATGATGCTGATGCTGAAACTCCAGTATTTTGGCCACCTCATGTGAAGAGTTGACTCATTGGAAGGACTCTGATGCTGGGAGGGATTGGGCGCAGGAGGAGAAGGGGACGACGGAGGATGAGATGGCTGGATGGCATCACTGACTCGATGGACGCGAGTCTGAGTGAACTTTGGGAGTTGATGATGGACAGGGAAGCCTGGCATGCTGCAATTCATGGAGTCGCAAAGAGTTGGACATGACTGAGCGACTGAATTGAACTGACTGAAGCACCTGAGAGAGCCCCAGGAAGACAAGAAGCCTTCACAATCAAAATGACTTACTGATAACCTCATCTTTTTTAGCACACATACTTCCTGCCTTGAAATTGCTATGTATAGTTCATGATATTACCACTTTGTATTCGTATAGAAAAACCCAAATGCAAAGAACAATTCAAAAACAAAAAATCTTTAGATAACCAAGTCACCAACCATTTGAGGACAAGAAGCACTTCAAAAGTTAAGAACTATGTTAGGCATCAGAAAAATACCTCAGAAAGCAGAGGTAAAGAAGAAAATGAAGGTTTTGAAATAACTGCAATTAATATCCTTGTGAAAATATCCATAACAAGCTATTACAATAAAGAAACATTTTAGACATGCTAATATTATCTTTATATATGTGATAGTTGGGTTTATGAATGATAAAAATGGAAGACAAATTTATTAGCTAGGGGTTCTAGACAATGTTTTCTCCTAAATGAAAAAAAAACGAAAGAAAATATATGTGATAATGGCTAAAGGTATAAGCAAAACAAACAAAAAAAGAGACATACTGTCTATTTCTGAGACTTGTATGAGAAAACACAGAATATATCAGAATATATTAAAGTAAATGAATAAATATTAGAAGAATACTTTAGAGATAATTAAAACTCTAGATTCAGATTGAAAGGGCTCACCATATGCAGAGTAGGATGGAGAAGAACACATACTTGCTCTACACATATTGATGTGAAATTTAAGACACTGGGTAAATGAAAAAACCTTTTACAGAGGATAAAATAGGTTACACAGAGGTATAAGAATTCCACTGGCATCAAACTTCCCATTGCCAACTCTAGATCACAGAAAATAGGCAAATTAAGTTGTATTGTAGTAAAATTATTTTGTACTTAGAATTTCATACCCATGTATTCAAGAACATTGCTGATTGCATGAGAGCAAACTGGTATCAGCCATAAAACTTACATTTTTAAAAAATGGAAAAAAATGCTCATTCACTTTTTCACTATTTTCTGTCAATTTATTAATGACCTCTATAAATTTGGATTCAAAAAGCAGTTGCTGTATGACACAGGGACCCGAAAGCTGGTACTTGGTGGCAACCTAGAAGGGAGGGCTGAGGAGGGAGGAGAGAGGAAGGCTTAAGGGGGAGGAGACTTATATATACCTATGGATGATTCATGTTGATGTATGGCAGAAACCAGCACAATATTGTAAATTAATTATCTTCTAATTAAAAATAAAATTAAAAATTTTAAAAAGCAGTTGTTCAGGAGCCTATAATCTGATGTTTAATTCATTTGGGGGCATATTTTGATTAAGGACTAAAAAAAATCCAACAAATGAAAGAGGAATATATACACATGCACACACTTATAAACACACATGCCATCCCCCAGGCATTCAGGGTCCACCTCACGCTTTTAACCCATAGTGATGTGGCCCAAGAGTCAGTGGGCAAACTGAGCATTATTGCAACAGCAAGCTTCTCAGAGGATAAGAAAGTGAAATCAACATTTGAAAATCTGAATTTTTCAAACCAATCACTAAAAATAGAATATGTTCATACATCCCTTCTATCTACTGCACAATAACCATGGAGCCAATTGCCTTAACTTCTATTTGAAATATTTAATGGAAATGGGTATTCATGGTAATGGATAATCCAGTTGAACTCTTTCAAATCCTAAAAAGATGATGCTGTTAAAGTCCTGCACTCAATACGCCAGCAAATTTGGAAAACTCAGCAGTGGCCACAGGACTGAAAAGGTCAGTTTTCATTCCAATCTCAAAGAAATGCAATGCCAAAGAATGCTCAAAATATCGCACAATTGCGTTCATCTCACCTGCTAGCAAAGCAATGCTCAAATTTCTCCAAACCAGGCTTTAACAGTACTTGAACCATGAACTTTCAGATGTTCAAGTTGGATTTTGAAAGGGCAGAAGAACCAGAGGTCAAGTTGCCAACATCCATTGGATCTTTGAAAAAGCAAGAGAGTTCCAAGAAAATATCTACTTCTGTTTTATTGACTATGCCAAAGCCTTTGACTGTGTGGATCATAGCAAACTGTGGAAAATTCTTAAAGAGATGAGAATATCAAACCATCTTACCTGCCTCCTGAGCAATCTGTATGCAGGTCAAGAAGCAATAGTTAGAACTGGACGTGAAACAACAGACTGGTTCCAAATGGGAAAGGAGTACATCAAGGCTACATGTTGTCACCCTGCTTTTTAACTTATATGCAGAGTATATCATGTGAAATGCCAGGCTGGATGAAGCACAAGCTGAAATCAAGATTGTTGGGAGAAATATAAATGACTTCAGATACGCAGATGACACCACCTTTATGTCAAAAAGTGAAGAGAAACTAAAGAGCTTCTTGATGAAAGTGAAAGAAGAGAGTGAAAAAGTTGGCTTAAAAATCAACATTCAAAAAATGAAGATCATGGCATCCACTCCCATCACTTCATGGCCAATAGATGGGGAAAACAATGCAAACAGTGACAGGCTTTATGTTTTTAGTTTCCAAAATCACTGCGATAGTGACTGCAGCCATGAAATTAAAAGACACTTGCTCCTTGGAAGAAAAGCTATGACCAGCCTAAACAGCATATTAAAAAGCAGAGACATTACTTTGCCTACAAAGTTCTGTCTAGTCAAAGGTATGGTTTTTCTAGTAGTCATGTATGGATGTGAGATTTGGACCATAAGGAAAGTTGAGTACCAAAGAATTGATGCTTTTGAACTGTGGTGTTGAAGAAGACTCTTCTTGGACTGCAAGGAGATCAAACCAGTCAGTCCTAAAGGAAAGCCATCCTGAATATTTATTGGAAGGACTGATGTTGAAGCTGAATCTCCAATACTTTGGCCACCTGATGCAAGGAACTGACTCATTGGAAAAGATCCCTCATTCTGGGAAAGATTGAAGGTGGGAGGAGAAGGGGATGACAGAGGATGAGATGGTTGGATGGCATCACCAGCTCGATGGACATGAGTTTGAGCAAGTTGAAGAAGTTGGTGATGGACAGGAAATCCTGGCAAGCTGCAGTCCATGGGATCACAAAGAGTTGGACATGACTGAGTGACTGAAGTGAACTGAACTTAAAAAATAAGAGTCAGAGGTGCACAGCAGTAGATGAACCAGTCAACTAGCCATTTAGGAATTGTGGGAAGGAGGATATGTGGACTTCACTTGTTAGCAAGAATAAAATATCATCATGATAATTTTAATAAAAGCATCTCTTTCTTACACTTTGTGGAAACTACCTTTTCTAGTTCAAATTATGCTTTATCAATGTGGTTGCTTAATTGCTCAGTCCTGTCCAATTCCTTGCGACCCCATGGACTGCAGCCCACCAGGCTCCTCTGGCCATGGAGGTTCTTCAGGCAAGAATGGGAGTAGGTTGCCATGCCCTCCTCCAGGGGATCTTCCCGACCCAGTAATCGAACCCAGGTCTCCCGTATAGCAGGCAAATTCTTTACCAACAGAGCCATCAGGGAAGCATGCTTTATCAATATATATTCCCAAATTGCTTATTTACATGTTTAAAGACATGCACTTAAAAAAATTTCAAAGTGTATAATTTTACACGGAAAAGGTCTTGTCACTTAATATAAAAGGATACAATTAAGTTGGTTTCTCAAAGATGTTGGTTCAGAAAACAAAAAGTGCTAAGAACTCAAATAATGAAAAGTAACGATCATAATCATAAAGCAATATCAATTTATATCAAAATGCAGGCAGATAACCAATGCTAATAATGGCACAAATGCTACTTCCCAACATTCTATAAGATATTACCAACGCTTTACCAACTAACATATTCATCGGTTAATTACCGACACACATAAAATAGTTTCTAAAAGGATTGTACCCAAAATAGTACTAAATTCTAAACCTAAAAGAGTACTATTAAACTTCACTTTAAAAAAGTTACCATAATTTCCTCTTTCTAACATAGTATATGACTTTTTTGAAAGGAATAATTACCTGTGTCTCTGTTAGTGACTTAGAAATAAGAGAAGGCCACTTGGAATTACCCAATATGTGACCTTATTCAAACTTTCCACAGTACCTGCTTCCCACATTATAACTTAATGGAAATAAGAATGTGGTAAAAATTTAAAGTGAAAGTCTGTTCAAGGTTGTGAGAAAGCTAAAGAATTCTGGACTAAATAATGATTGCTTTTTATAGAAATCACAAGAATTTTGCAAAAGTTTCAAGTGGAAACAAAAGCACTGGAAGATCAACTCTTTAGGACATACAAATTGCTGCTTTTTCAGGTGGAAAAAGGAAATCAAGAAAAGAATTACCATGAGAAAAGCTATGTGTCATGGTGAATAAAATTTACCTATCAACAGTCTGAATAATGTATGTCACTGTTTGTGCACAATGCCTTATTTTGTATGAAATAACTGGGAAGAATATGTCAATTTTTAAGAATTAGACATGCAACCAAAGTAACAACTTTGTAACAAACAGTCAGAGCTTTACAATTTTATTTTATGTGACTAATGGAGTAAAGAATTATTATAAGGAAATGTTATTCTTTTCTAAATATAGTAATAACCAAATAAATTTAATTTCTTTGACTTCTTTGCCCCCTAAGCTAGGACCTAATGGTCTGTGAATATTTAATAAGCAATGAAATAATGCGGCTCATGTGATACTAATACAGTGAAAGAGAATGAATAAATTTGAAGACTTAGCTTAGAACCTATTATTATGGAATATGTAAAGGGAGCATTTGTTATTAACCATTTTCAATGGTTCAAATATCCAACAATGCCAAGGGTAAAATGTTCCTCAAACAGAGTTAGTTCTCTCCAAGTCCATACAATACAAACACACTTAAATTAAAAATATAGATTCTTGTCAACATTCTGAATACTCATTTTCAGACAAAGCAAAACAGCACATATTTCGAAGAATCAATGTGAAAACGCCCTTCCCACTTTCAACTGTATCTAAATATGCAAACAAAATTGTTACTTTGTATGTGAGTGTTTGCTGTCATATAGACATGCTTCTTTCCTTTCCTCATTTCTTTTTTGGTTTAGAAATAACCTACTATGGCAAGACTTCGGTTTGGAGGAGAGAATGACAAAGGAAAACTAGAGTAAATGAGAAAAACGACTTCAATATTAGGTGTGGAAAAAGGATAGGTAGAGGGAGCGGGCGGTGAGAAGGGCAATTGGTAATGGAAAAGGAAACAGAGTGATTGCTTCTGCTGCTGCTGAGTCACTCCAGTCGTGTCCAACTCTGTGCGACCCCATAGATGGCAGCCCACCAGGCCTCGACGTCCCCAGGATTCTTCAGGCAAGAACACTGGAGCGGGTTACCATTTCCTTCTCCAATGCGGAAAGTGAAAAGTGAAAATGAAGTCGCTCAGCCATGTCCGACTCTTAGCAACCCCATGGACTGCAGCCCACCAGTCTCCTCCATTGGCCCACATTTATTCACAGAGCTGTCACAGAAGCCCCAAGAATCTACACAGTGAAGGGGGCAAGTTCTCTTGCAGTTCAGAACTGATGCTATTGCTTCCACCAGTATTCTATTGACGAAAGGAAGGCCCATGTGCTGTGCTTAGTCACTTTAGTCATGTCCCACTCTGAGGCCCCATGGACTGTAGCCAGACTCCTCTCTCCATGGGATTCTCCAGGCAAGAATACTGAAGTGGGTTACCATGCCCTCCTCCTGAGGATCTTCCCAACCCAGAAATCAAACTCAGGTCCTGTGTCTTGCAGGTGGATTCTTTACCATCTGAGCCACCAGAGAAGCCCATGAATACTGGAGTGGGTAGCCTATCCCTTCTCCAGGGAGTCTTCTGGACCCAAGAATTGAACCAGAGTCTCCTGCATTGCAGGTGGATCCTTTACCAGCCGAGCTACCAAGGAAGCCCCAAAACAAGTCATAAGGATAGCCAATTCAGAGCAGGGAAATAGACTCTACAATTTGCTAGGAAGAATTGCAAGATATATTGTAATGGGTATGTTTACAGGAGGAGTGGAGGATTGGGGCCATTTGGAGAGCCATTTGTATAATTAATTTGCCACACTGACTAACCAAAGAGATGAGAAGTCAAGCTGTATAATAAATTAAATAAAGCTTAATTTCCTTATTTGTATATATATTTTTAAATACAAATTAAATTTCTAATCTTTTCTTTCTGGATCCCTTGAATTCCCTCATAGCTCATCTTTAATAACAAGTATCAACTTAGTTTATTTAAATATAACAGAGAAAATAAAGAAACTGAAATCTTCTTTCAATAAAAGGTATTTTCTGCTGGAGAAGGTGTGGAGAAAAGGGAACCCTCTTACAGCGTTGGTGGGAATGCAGACTAGTTCAGCCACTATGGAGAACAGTGTGGAGATTCATTAAAAAACTGGAAATAGAACTGCCTGATGACCCAACAATCCCATTGCTGGGCTTACACACCAAGGAAACCAGAATGGAAAGAGACACGTGTATACCACTGTTCATCGCAGCACTGTTTATAACAGCCAGGACATGGAAGCAACCCAGATGTCCATCAGCAGATGAATAAATGGATAAGAAAGCTGTAGTACATATACACAATGGAGTATTACTCAGCCATTAAAAAGAATACATTTGAATCAGTTCTAATGAGAGGGATGAAATTGGAGCCTATTATAGAGAGTGAAGTAAGCCAGAAAGAAAAACACCAATACAGTATACTAATGCATATATATGGAATTTAGAAAAATGGTAATGATAACTTGTATGCAAGACAGCAAAAGAGACACACATGTATAGAAAAGTCTTTTGTACTGTATGGGAGAGGGCGAGGGTGGGATGATTTGGGAGAATGGCATTGAAACATGTATAATATCATATGTGAAACAAATCGCCAGTCCAGGTTCGATGCATGATACAGGATGTTTGGGACTGGTGTACTGGGATGACCCAGAGGGATGGTACGGGGAGGGTGGTGGGAGGGGGGTTCAGGATGGGGAACACATGTACACCTGTGGTGGATTCATGTTGATGTATGACAAACCAATATAATATTGTAATTAGCCTCCAATTAAATAAATTTATACTAAAAAATAATAATAAATGGTATTTTCTCCAAATCTCTAAGGTTAAGAAAATAATCTAGTAATGTGCTTTTTAAAACAATAGATTGATATCCTACACTGAAAAATGAAGGCAATGATCTCACAGTTTTTCCCACCATCCCATTGGTAACCTCCTGTATAGGTGAATTATTTTATATATGTTTTACATAAAAATTGTTTGTAACTTTAATATTCTGTTCCATAACTATAATATGCACAGTTGTTTGATACTTGTCCATATTTTAATGAATTCTGTACTTATAACTAAGATTTTAATCCTGATAACAGTTCCTGAACTCTGTTAAGTTTGTGTCTTAATTTGACTGAATTTTATCAGCAAATATTATTTTTACTTTTTCCCCAAGAAATATATATGGATGTTTTATACCTTGGGTTCCTTCCTGGTTAGAAATATGTCTCTGTTGTCCTAGTAACAAAATTGAATCTAGAATAGGCATAATATTGCTGGTCACAATTGCTCTCAAAATTTTACTGGTATTGATTTATTATCATTTGGCTTTAAATATAGTTTGGAGAAAGTTGAGGACAGCCTGATTTAGTTGCCTTCTTTTTTTCCCTTTTTGGGTAGGTATTATCTTTTCCTTTATCATTTTGATTGAAGGAAGATAATTTCTGTGATGAAATTTCAAACTACTTGATATATATATATATGTATGTATGTATGTATGTATGTATACATCATAAGAAGCTATTTGCCAACTTTGTGTTCTGTACAACTTACTGGCCATGCACTCACATTCTAGTCTAAGAACTGATAAAGGCACAAATACTAGATTCACAATTAGGGTGAGGATTTGATTTGATGTCTTCACATAAAATTCAAAAGCAGGATAGAGTGAATATTTATAGTTATTGCTTACTTATAGAACTTGGCATAATTTTCTCTCCTCCTGTATCACAAGTGCATAGTTATCATCTGCTAAATACATAACTGAGTATTTTTTTGGTCATTTTTTTTTGTCAAGGTCTATGTCATTAATCTAAATAAGCATTATGCATCTGGATTACTTTCATCAACCCCTTGATGATGCACTATACCTAAATATTCACTTCTTTTTTTCTTTCTTATTTTTTAAATTATGAAAGAATATAGCACATTTACAAGAGACTTAGAAAAAGGAGAACAAAATAACATATAATTCTATTATATATTAACAATTATTTTTAAGGATATGAATTAAGATTTCTAGTTGAGAGTGAATAGACAGAAAAGTAGAAGCATATAGTAGACCTGAAAATCACTATGAACCAATTCAACATAAGATTTATACAATTTTCACATAACATCAGGATACAAATTATATTCAAGTTCCAATAGACTATAAACCAGAAGACATTGGAACGTATCCAAGGACATAAAACAAGGTGCAAAAATTTCATCTTCTAAACGTATTGAAATCATAGAGAGTCTGTTCTATCACTAGAATTATATTAAAAATCAATACCAAAAAATATTTGAAAATAACTCTCATATTTTCAAGTGCAATGTGACATTTTACCAAGAGAGATCTTTTGATTTAGCCACTTTTATATTTTATTTAACATGCTCCATTTACTTCCCAATACTGATTAAAAGACTGCTACTTTAAATGCTTTCCATGAAACCACACATTTTTTATATTGCCTGCTCAACAATATGCCTGATTTCTATTTGAAATTTGATTTATATCTTAAATTCATAACAATCCATTTGACAGCACTAAAATGTGTATTTTTGGTGATCTGTTAGACTTGATGTAGAAAGAAACCTATTGTAATGCATAAAAAAGATATATAAAAGATAATAAGTATCTAAAATTAAGTAAAGAAAGAGAAGGGGTATAAATGACCCAGCACCATAATTTAATAAGAGTAGTGGAGATCCAAGCCTGCAACTTCCCTAGGAATATCTCTGGATATACTGGTGAAAAAGTGAAGTATTCACCAGATAGATAAACAGGTGACAAATCTTGGAGTCTGAAAATGATGAGATTCTAGATTGGAAATTCCTATATAAAGGTAGGGACACAGTCATACGGGGGGTGGAAGGGGGGAGTGTTAAAAGAAGAATACTTGCCTATATCAGCTTCTTCTATAGATGTAGAAAAAGAAAAAGTAAGATCTCACTTATGATGCCTCACATTAAATACACATTCATATGAGTTTGGAGTTATAATTCAAACCTGAGTTGAAAATTTTAAATATCCTGGGTTGTCAGTGTCCAAGGAGTAGGGCAGAAGTATATTTAAATAATTTCAGAACCAACTATTTAAAACATAAAATTCAAAGAGCTGTCATGGGTGACATTGCTAAAGTCATGAAGTCAGAATGAAAAACACACAAAAATAAATGAGAAAACAAGTCATTATGAGCAAGAATATACAGAAGCCACAAACAATGGCCTCAGATATGCAAAGTCTAGAGAAAATGAGATGATTACATATATAACATTTTAAAAATGAGAAACAGACCCAACTAAAGGTAGAAATCTGATATATGTTCTATCTGTCATCGTAGAATATCAAGTAGAGAGTTAATTATTCAAAAAATGGTGCTAGGATTATTGTTAATACATAAAGGAAGAAATAAAAGATTGACACATCACACAGAAATCAAAATAATAAGCACTTAATGAAATTAAAAGACACTTAGTCCTTGGAAGAAAAAGTTATGACCAACCTAGATAGCATATTCAAAAGGAGAGACATTACTTTGCCAACAAATGTCCATCTAGTCAAGGCTATGGTTTTTCCAGTTGTCATGTATGGATGTGAGAGTTGGATAGTGAAGAAAGCTGAGCACCGAAGAACTGATGCTTTTGAACTGTGGTGTTGGAGAACACTCTTGAGAGTCCCTTGGACTGCAAGGAGATCCAACCAGTCCATTCTGAAGGAGATCAGCCCTGGGTGTTCTTTGGCAGGAATGATGCTAAAGCTGAAACCCCAGTACTTTGGCCACCTCATGTGAAGAGTTGACTCATTGGAAAAGACTTTGATGCTGGGAGGCAATTGAGGGCAGGAGGAGAAGGGGACGACCGAGGATGAGATGGCTGGATGGCATCACTGACTCGATGGACGCGAGTCTGAGTGAACTCTAGGAGTTGGTGATGGTCAGGGAGGCCTGGCATGTTGCATTTAGTGGGGTCACAAAGAGTCAGACATGACTGAACTTAACTACATTTACTATCCAACATTGTATTAAATGTCTTAATAATTCAGTAAGAAAAAAGAGGCTAATATCTGAAAGAAAAAGTTAAAAACTATCACAAAGAGTTGGACACAACTGAGCAACTTAACTGAAGTGTGAAAGATAAACCTTTGGAAGAAACTGTAAAAGAATATACATATATGATATAAGAAGTATAGACCATTTTAAAAAATGAGAAATTACATTAAAAATAATTCTGTTTTTCAAAATATATCATAAAGGACTTTTGTTTTAGGTAATGAGGGATGTCTCCTTCTATAAAGCAATTGGCAAACTGGAGAAACATATACTAATTCTTTTCAGACACTGGAAAATGGGTAGGTAGTACATAACTAAAATCCTTAAGAGAAGGAAGAAAATAAAGTTAGCCTTATAATCACCCCAGATTTCAGTATTTAAGCAATTGCTAGACCATGGCTCGTGGAATGGGATACGACCAGTGGTCTCTCAGTGAGAAGATGAGACAGAGATACCAAAATGGTGAGGACTTAAAAAACAGAGTATCAAAGACAAGGCACACAGTGCACAAATTTTGGCTTTTGAAGCTTTGGCCATATATTAAGATATGCATTTACAGAATAAAATAGACCAAGTGAATAACAACTTCCAGGGAAAGAAAATTTTCTGGGGAATTGGAAGCAACAATTCTAAGAGCTAAGAAAAGGCTGAGAATCATCGAAGATGATACAGACCATAACTGAGAGACTTTGCTGAATCCATGAAGATTTAAGTAAATATCCCAAATATCAGCACCTTAATTTCAGGACTAAGTTAGTCTCAGTAGAAGGGCTACATTATGCATGCCCTTAAAAAGGCTTCAAAACAGGCTTTGAAAGAACGAAATTTCCATGCCAAAATTATAAGTTCCTTCTAGAACAAAAGGCCAATAGTCTCTACGTGAGTGCAACCCACACGATGAATCAATCATAAACTTCACAATGTGTGAGTACTTATGATAAACTGTAAGATATGCAAAATAAAAGGAATATGTGATGCATTTCCCAGAAATAAAAAAGACAGTGGTCACAGAAATGTTGAAATTAGTAGACAAAGACATTAAAATGATTATAACAATAAATGAATCACTAATAAATGTAATAATATTAGTAAATCTCTAAGGCATCATGTTAAGTAAAAGGAGCCAGACATGTAAGACTACTCACTGAATTATCCCCTGTATATAAAATGCCTGAAAATGTGAACTATAACAACAAAAAAACAGATCAGAGGTTGCCAAGAACTTGTGATGGAGATAGGAAATTTGCTGAAAAATGAAAGAAAAAACTTTTGAGATACTTAAAATATTTTTGGTTCCAGAGGTAATAGGATTCTTCTTAATTTATGAAAGTGTTTCTTGATTGATGTGGTATACCATTCTCTCTCTGTTTCTCTCTCTTTCTCTCTCTCTCTCTCTCTCTAACGCGAGTCTGAGTGAACTCTAGGAGTTGGTGATGGTCAGGGAGGCCTGGCATGTTGCATTTAGTGGGGTCGCAAAGAGTCAGACATGACTGAACTTAACTACATTTACTATCCAACATTGTATTAAATGTCTTAATAATTCAGTAAGAAAAAAGAGGCTAATATCTGAAAGAAAAAGTTAAAAACTATCACAAAGAGTTGGACACAACTGAGCAACTTAACTGAAGTGTGAAAGATAAACCTTTGGAAGAAACTGTAAAAGAATATACATATATGATATAAGAAGTATAGACCATTTTAAAAAATGAGAAATTACATTAAAAATAATTCTGTTTTTCAAAATATATCATAAAGGACTTTTGTTTTAGGTAATGAGGGATGTCTCCTTCTATAAAGCAATTGGCAAACTGGAGAAACATATACTAATTCTTTTCAGACACTGGAAAATGGGTAGGTAGTACATAACTAAAATCCTTAAGAGAAGGAAGAAAATAAAGTTAGCCTTATAATCACCCCAGATTTCAGTATTTAAGCAATTGCTAGACCATGGCTCGTGGAATGGGATACGACCAGTGGTCTCTCAGTGAGAAGATGAGACAGAGATACCAAAATGGTGAGGACTTAAAAAACAGAGTATCAAAGACAAGGCACACAGTGCACAAATTTTGGCTTTTGAAGCTTTGGCCATATATTAAGATATGCATTTACAGAATAAAATAGACCAAGTGAATAACAACTTCCAGGGAAAGAAAATTTTCTGGGGAATTGGAAGCAACAATTCTAAGAGCTAAGAAAAGGCTGAGAATCATCGAAGATGATACAGACCATAACTGAGAGACTTTGCTGAATCCATGAAGATTTAAGTAAATATCCCAAATATCAGCACCTTAATTTCAGGACTAAGTTAGTCTCAGTAGAAGGGCTACATTATGCATGCCCTTAAAAAGGCTTCAAAACAGGCTTTGAAAGAACGAAATTTCCATGCCAAAATTATAAGTTCCTTCTAGAACAAAAGGCCAATAGTCTCTACGTGAGTGCAACCCACACGATGAATCAATCATAAACTTCACAATGTGTGAGTACTTATGATAAACTGTAAGATATGCAAAATAAAAGGAATATGTGATGCATTTCCCAGAAATAAAAAAGACAGTGGTCACAGAAATGTTGAAATTAGTAGACAAAGACATTAAAATGATTATAACAATAAATGAATCACTAATAAATGTAATAATATTAGTAAATCTCTAAGGCATCATGTTAAGTAAAAGGAGCCAGACATGTAAGACTACTCACTGAATTATCCCCTGTATATAAAATGCCTGAAAATGTGAACTATAACAACAAAAAAACAGATCAGAGGTTGCCAAGAACTTGTGATGGAGATAGGAAATTTGCTGAAAAATGAAAGAAAAAACTTTTGAGATACTTAAAATATTTTTGGTTCCAGAGGTAATAGGATTCTTCTTAATTTATGAAAGTGTTTCTTGATTGATGTGGTATACCATTCTCTCTCTGTTTCTCTCTCTTTCTCTCTCTCTCTCTCTCTCTATATATATATATATATATATATACACACACACACACACACATACACACACACTCACACTTTAGAATTCATTGAACTAAACACATTAAAAGGATAAAATTATATATAAATTATATTTAATACTACAACTTTTGAAAAAAAAGATATTAAAACTGTATGAAAATAAATGGACTGTACAAATAAATTAGAAATTAGGGAAACATCAAAAAGTTCAATGAGCAGGATTGATAAAGTAGATACTACAGAACAGAAGATTCAGGAAATAAAGATACAGCAATAGAAACTACCCAAGATGAAGCACAGAGAAATAAAGACTGAAAAAATGACCTAGGAAACAATATTGACTTTACTGTCATGCATATTATTGGAGTCCTAAAAGAAAAGGAGAAATAAAAGAGAATTTTAAAAATATTTGAAAAAAAATGGGGCTTCTAGCATGTGCTGCTTAGGCCGTAGACATCAAGAAAGCTCATTGCTTCAACCCTAACAAGAGAAAAACAAACTATAGAACCACACTTTTCTTGAACCTATCAGAAACCTGAAGTTTCATGACAACCAACTATCAGCACATTCTAAGGAAAGATAAGCACCTCCAATAAGCAGTCCATGAGCCTTTACTTGGAATAGAACACAAGAGTAATAGGTACCATCAAACAGATGGGTAAACTACAATTTTTCGCAAAGTAACAAAGACCAAGTGTGGGTGAGAATGAAAATATAGAACTTCTGGGATCCATAGACACAAGGGAGTTCACATCCCCTTGTAATTTCTTCTTTTCAGAGTTTCACAAAGTGATTGTGACAAAGACTCTGACAGCCCATCAGTGAAAACAAGTCAGTCAGTTAGCCCTGCTAAATCCTTCTACCCTGTGGAACAAAAGCTGTAAGACTCCAAGTGAAGGACGGCAAAGGCTGTCATCTCCCGGGTATGGAGAAGGATCCACTGAAACTGGGGAAGAGACAGGAGAAAATATCTCTACCCCCTAGGCAGGACATAAGACCATTAGATGCCTAGTCTGTACTACAGAAAATATTGTTAAAGGAAGTTCGTCATGCAAAAAGAAAATGGTAACTGGTTAAAGTTTGAACCTACATTAGAAGTCAGCAAACATTTCACACAAACTGTTGGTAAATAGCAAATTATTTAGGCTTTTCAGGATTCTGTTGCAAGTACTCAACTCCGCCTTTGCAACAGGAAAGCAATCATGCACGATATGAAATGAACAAGTGTGGTGGAACTGCAATAAAACTTTATTTACAAAATCATTTACTAGGCCTTAGTGCACTAACCCTACCTTATGCAAAGGAATGAGTACCATTAGAAATGGTAAGTACACTGGTAAATATAAAACATTACTTTTATATTTCAAGTTATTTTTTTTTAATTCAAAACTTCAAGCAATACTTCTCTATAGCAACTCATAATAAAGTAAAAGACATAGAATTAACAAGCCCAACTGTGGAAGTAAAATGAAATCTTTGTAAATATTCAGGTAATCCAAAAGAAAGCCACAAACAAGGATAGGAAACAACAAAAAAGAGGGAACAAACAGAAACAGAATAGGAGCAAATGCCACTATATTAAAATTAATACAAAATTATAGAAATATATTCTATATATAATTATTTATATATTATTTATATGTAAATATTTATATATGCATTTTATAAAATATATATCTATGTATTATTTATATATTTTATATAAATATATAATATATTTTTATATATTATATAAATTATATAAAGTATAATTATATAAAATGAAAAAAGGGCAGAGAATATCATATTGTTTTAAAAGCATGTCCCAGGTATATACAAGATGTGCTTTTTTTAACCTAAAAATGCAGATAAAAATGAAAACCATGTAAACACGAATAGGAAACATGGAGCAACTACATTCAGTTCAGTTCATTTCAGTCACTCAGTCATGTCCGACTCTTTGCGACCCCATGAATCACAGCACACAAGACCTCTCTGTCCATCAGCAAACCCGTAGTTCACTCAAATTTATGTCCATCGAGTCAGTGATGCCATCCAGCCATTTCATCCTCTGTCATCGCCTTTTCGGGCACCAATCCCTCCCCGCGTCAGGGTCTTTCCCAATGAGTCAACTCTTCACATGAGGTGGCCAAAGCATTGGAGTTTCAGCTTTAGCATCAGTTCTTCCAATGAACACCCAGGACTAACCTCCTTTATAATAGACTGGCTGGATCTCCTTGCAGTCCAAGGGACTCTAAGAGTCTTCTCCAACACTACAGTTCAAAAGCATCAATTCTTCAGTGCTCAGCCTTCTTCACAGTCCAACTCTGACATCCATACATGAACACTGGAAAAACCATAGCCTTGACTAGACGGACCTGAGGCTATTGATATTTCTCTCAGCAATCTTGATGCCAGCTTGTGCTTCTTCCAGCCCCGCATCTCTCATGATGTCCTCTGCGTACAAGTTTAATAAGCAGGGTAATATATAGCCCTGACATACTACTTTTCCTATTTGGAACCAGTCTGTTGTTCCATGTCCAGTTCTAACTGTTGCTTCCTGACCTGCATACAAGTTTCTCAAGAGGCAGGTCAGATGGTCTGGTATTCCCATCTCTTTCAGAATTTTCCACAGTTTATCATGATCCACACAGTCAAAGGCTTTGGCATAGTCAATAAAGCAGAAACAGATGTTTTTCTGGAACTCTCTTGCTTTTTTGATGATCCAGCAGATGTTGGCAATTTGATCTCTGGTTCCTCTGCCTTTTCTAAAACCAGCTTGAACATCTGGAAGTTCATGGTTCACATATTGTTGAAGCCTGGCTTGGAGAATTTTGAGCATTACTTCACTAGCATGTGAGATGAGTGCAATTGTGCAGTAGTTTGAGCATTCTTTGGCATTGCCTTTCTTTGGGATTGGAATGAAAACTGACCTTTTCCAGTCCTGTGGCCACTGCTGAATTTTCCAAATTTGCTGGCATATTGAGTGCAGCACTTTCACAGAATCATCTTTCAGGATTTGAAATAGCTCAACTTCAATTCCATCGTCTCCACTAGCTTTGTTTGCAGTGATGCTTACTAAGGCCCACTTGACTTCACATTCCAAGATGTCTGGCTCTAGGTGAGTGATCATACCATCGTGATTATCTGGGTCTGAAGATCTTTTCTGTACAGTTCTTCTGTGTATTCTTGCCATCTCTTCTTAATATCGTCTGCTTCTGTTAGGTCCATACCATTTCTGTCCTTTATCGAGCCCATCTTTGCATGAAAAGTTCCTGTGGTATCTCTGATTTTCTTAAAGAGATCTCTAGTCTTTCCCATTCTGTTGTTTTCCTCTGTTTCTTTACATTGATCACTGAGGAAGGCTTTCTTATCTCTTCTTGCTATTCTTTGGAACTCTACATTCAGATGCTTATATCTTTCTTTTTCTCCATTGCTTTTCACCTCTCTTCTTTTCACAGCTATTTGTAAGGCCTTGTAAGACAACTATTTTGCTTCTTTGTATTTCTGTTCCATGGGGATGGTCTTGATCCCTGTCTCCTATACAGTGTCACGAACCTCTGTCCATAGTTCATCAGGCACTCTATCAGATCTAGTCCCTTAAATCTATTTCTCACTTCCACTGTATAATCATAATGGATTTGATTTAGGTCATATCTGAATGGTTTAGTGGTTTTCCCTACTTTCTTCAATTTAAGTCTGAATTTGGCAATAAGGAATTCATGATCAGATCCACATTCAGATCCCAGTTGTTTTTGCTGACTGTATAGAGCTTCTCCATTTTTGGCTGCAAAGAATATAATCCATCTGATTACTGTGTTGACCATCTGGTGATGTCCATGTGTACAGTCTTCTCTTGTGTTGTTGGAAGAGGGTGTTTGCTATGACTAGTGTATTCTCTTGGCAGAACTCTATTAGCCTTTGCCCTGCTTCATTCCGTATTTCAAGGACAAATTTGCCTGTTACTCCAGGTGTTTCTTGACTTCCTACTTTTGCATTCCAGTCTCCTATAATGAAAAGGACATCTTTTTTGGGTGTTAGTTCTAAAAGGTCTTGTAGGTCATAGAACTATTCAACTTCAGCTTCTTCAGCATTACTGGTTGCGGGCATAGGCTTGTATTACTGTGATATTGAATGGCTTGCCTTGGAAATGAACAGAAACCATTCTGTCATTTTTGAGATTGCATCCAGGTACTGCATTTCAGACTCTTTTGTTGACCACAGTGGCTACTCCATTTCTTCTGAGGGATTGTTGCCCACAGTAGTAGATATAATGGTCATCTGTATTGGCTGCTTTTAATATTTTCTTATTTTCTTTGTCATACATTTTCAATAATTTGATTCAAATGTGCCTTTGTGTATTTTTCTTTCTGAGATAAAGTTGGTCAATTTATCAAAAAGACATAACAATCCTAAGTATGTATATACTTACCTAAAAGTGAGACAGGATGGAACCCGGACCCTTTACTTCAGTGCTGCAATGGTTGCACCTGGACACACCTATCCTCAAGCAACAAAATACGAGGATACTATATGAGACTATAATTAACTTCACGCAAGCATAGTTAGGGAAAATTCTGGACAAAAGGTATAAAGAGGTCAAAAAACCCAACTGCCACTTTTGAAGAGCCCAAAGCAAAAGTAGGGGGTAAGGAACAAAAGCATGCCCCTTGCATACAACGCCACCTATGCGGTGGGCAAACCACCTAAGCCATGCCTCCAGCCTGCCCCTGGCATAACCCTACTGTCATCCCACATAAGGAACAAGCCCCACTGCAGTATTCTGGCCTAGAGAATTCCACGGACAGAAGAGCCTGTCAGACAGAACTGAGAGACTAACATTTTTATTTTTTCACCTTCCCCAGAGCAAACTGGCAAGGGGACCATTTGTTTTCTTCTATAGCAGGAGCCCCAACAAAGCCTTTTCTGAATTTCTTCTCTGACTGCTGATCAATTTCTATAGATTAAAGAGGCCAAGAACCTGGAACCAAAGCAGAGCATCCAAATATATAAAGCAAAAATCAACAGAGCCAAGGAGATATAGCAAAACTCATGAGGTTAAAAAAAAAAAAAAAGTAACATGCAAACACGTAGTTCATGAGGTTGCAAAGAGTCGGACATGACTGAGTGACTAAACTGAATTGAACATGCATACATCTGAAAAGAATCTAATAGGTATACAGAAAACAAGAAACTAATAAGAGACATGGAAGACTTGGAATGATACCACCAAATCTACTGAATTGACATAACAAGTCACCCAACATCTGAAAAACATATTTTTAACATAAAATTCGATGGTTTAAAAACATTCTCAATGTTGTGCAACTGTCATCACTATGTCTCTAAGAACATTCCAGAACTCAGAAAGCGCCTGTACTCATTATCAGTCACTCCTCGTTCCTCCTCGTTCCTCCTCATTCATCCATGGCCACTACTAATCTGTTTTCTGTCTCTATGGATTTGCCTATTTGGGGCATAATATACAAATGGAATCACCCAATATGTGACTTTTGTATCAGACTTCTTTCTCTCAGCATAATGCTTTTAAAGTTCATCCTTATGCAACATGAATCAAAATTCCATTTCTTTTTATGCAAAAATATAGGCATATCCTATTTTGTTTACTATTAATCCATTAAAGCTTTCCTCAATACAGTCATCACTAATTTACTTTCATTGTGGTATCAGAGATGAAAAGGAAATAACAAGTTAAAGAAGAGTTAGGAACAGGAGGGAGAAATAAAGATACACAAATTAGACATCAGTGTGCTGGATTTTTACTCACTTTAAAATCTAAGTCCTCTAAAAGAAGCCCATCAAGTCTTAATTCTAAACATTATATATCATTTTCAAACTATAAACATCATTTCATTTACTTTCTTTCATAATTTTTCCACTCTCCTTGAGATTTTAATAAAACTCAAGAGGAGACATTTAAAATTTTTTGGATGTTCTGATAATAATTTAGATAAAATACTTAAGTAAAAAGACTACTTTTGATGTTGTGGTTTAGTTGCTAAGTTGTGTCCAACTCTTTTGCAACCCCATAGTCTGTAGCTCCACAGGCCCCTCTCTCCATGGGATTTCCCAGGCAAGAACACTGGAGTGGGTTGTCATTTCCTTCTCCAGGGGATCTTCCTGACCCAGGGATCAATCCACGTGGCCTACTTGATAGGTAGGTTCTTTACCACTGAGCCACCTGTAAGGCCAAAGACTACATTATTCCCCTATAAAGAAGCTGTAACTGGAATAATTTCAAGCTGGAAATATTATTTTATATAAAGTTACTATAAATTAAATGGTAACATTGATGACAGAATTATTTAAGAAAAGCTTCTTTTCCAGTAATGTCTTTTCCCTTGATTTTCCCATAAATTTATGTCATTCCTATAGGGCATGCCAGCAGCTCTTCATTTGCATTTTTCTGAAGGGTTATACTAGTCATATGAGTATCTAGAAGAAGTACATTCCAGGTATTAGTTCAGTTCAGTTGCTCAGTCATGTCCGACTCTGCACAATCCCATGAATCACAGCACGCTAGGCCTCCCTAAGACTACATTATTCCCCTATAAAGAAGCTGTAACTGGAATAATTTCAAGCTGGAAATATTATTTTATATAAAGTTACTATAAATTAAATGGTAACATTGATGACAGAATTATTTAAGAAAAGCTTCTTTTCCAGTAATGTCTTTTCCCTTGATTTTCCCATAAATTTATGTCATTCCTATAGGGCATGCCAGCAGCTCTTCATTTGCATTTTTCTGAAGGGTTATACTAGTCATATGAGTATCTAGAAGAAGTACATTCCAGGTATTAGTTCAGTTCAGTTGCTCAGTCATGTCCGACTCTGCACAATCCCATGAATCACAGCACGCTAGGCCTCCCTGTCCATCACTATATCCCAGAGTTCACTCAGACTCATGTTCATTAAAATGGTTGAAAAAAAATTATTATAGCATAATTATATTTAAAGTCAATGAGCTAAAAAATATACAATTGAGATTCACATTGTTGAATTTATTTAGACTCAGGAAATGCATATAAATATAAAGACATAAATATAAAGAAAATCACTATTTTTAAAAAGCATGAACAATTAATGGACTATATTTGTTAACAAAATAACTGTCTATTGTGCAAAAGCCAACAAAGGGTCAAGATTGGTAGAAAAGATAATTTGCTTTATTTTAAATGCCAGCAACTAGGGTACTCTTGTCCAAAGACTGACTCCCCTCACCTCTGACAATCAGGGAACAAAAGCTTTTATAGGTGCAAGGAGGGGTCTACATGCAGAAACAGCATGGTCAGCTCTGATAGTCATCTTGCAATTGGTTGTCAGCAGTCTGATCAGCATCATCTTGATTGTTTTAAGTACAGTTAGTCTTTAATTCCAGGGTTAATTTGTTCCCAATTCTTTGAGATGAGCTCTCAGAATTGTGGCAGCACATATCATGACTACAATCTGGTCATACCACAAGACTGTAGTAACTCCTCCCACTGGTGAGGATATTCTGCAAAACAGCTCAAAGGATACGACTCAAATTATCTATAGCCCTTGACATAGAACTAAAGGTCCTTGACTTTGCTTAATGTGTATACTCTTATTATTTGGTCTTGCTGGATTATTTTCCTTTGCTTTTGCTTTTTCTCACCACTTTCATTATGGTGAGGATATTCTGCAAAACAGCTCAAAGGATACGACTCAAATTATCTATAGCCCTTGACATAGAACTAAAGGTCCTTGACTTTGCTTAATGTGTATACTCTTATTATTTGGTCTTGCTGGATTATTTTCCTTTGCTTTTGCTTTTTCTCACCACTTTCATTAAGCTTATTCTTTAACTTTTTTTTTTCCCCACAAACAAAAGGCAAGGGGAGAATATGAGGCCAAGGACCACAGGTTTCTGCTCCATATAATATTCATCTTAGAAATATATATATATATATTCGGGAACAGAAGTAGAATGTGAGTATAATAATGATGAAAGATTTATTCATCAGTGACTCCAGCAAGCAACATGCAGAGTGGCAAGACCACCTATCAACACACATATTTTTGTGAAATAGTACACATGTTTGTTGTAAGTCTCTATGAGGATTGTTGTCTGTTCCATAGGTAAAGATAATTGAACTAGAAATATTATCTAGAAGTGCTCTCATAACTAAAACCAAATGCATGTGGCACTGGGTTGATTTTAGGAACAGGATGCAAGGGCATGGATATAATTTTAATGACATCTTCAAGAGCAGTGAGAAACCTATAGATGCTGGCCAAGGAGAATGATGTCATGTAGGACCACAAGCTGGAGATCCTTTCCATGTCCCATGTTGAAATGACAGGTAGAAGATATGCATAGCAATCTCAGAGATGTGGCAAAGAATATTCTATGGCAAAATGTTGAAATTGCCCACTAGTTTAGTTGAATGACCTTTGAACAACTAGAAGAAGAAGAAGATGAGCTAATGATATTTTCAATGAGATTTCAGAAAAAAAATGTATATTTTTTAAATCCAGGACTGCTGTGCTGAAAATAAATATGATAGCTATTTCCAGACTCTGCATCTGGCAGAGATTTTCAAAATGTACTCAGAATAATGATCAAATCTAGGACATTGCCAATAAAATTGAAATTCCTGGGCAAGATGAAGGGTATATGGCTTTTAAACTGCTGTTAAGATTGTAGAATAAGTTAAGAGAGGCATATAGATCTCTTTAGCTAGACAAAAACAAAAATAAATAAATCCTAAACACCTTGAAGACAATATGTAACTGTCACTCTAAGGTAGAGAGGAAATAATACAAAGAAGCAGATGGATCTAGCAGGAAGGAATCCGAGAAAACTATTCCTTATGGTTTGCAAAGCAAGACTCACAGAAGCACTGTGCATCAGGCTTTACTCTATACCTTTCTCCTCTCCTCTCTTCTTGAATGAGAATCCATTGTTTGCACAGTGACAGTGTGGGCAAGCAGATAAATTATCTTTTTAACCAGTGTATCTCTAAATCAGGACAAACCAAATACAAACACTAAAACAGAGAAAATATAATCAAATAGATTCTTTTACATCTGGGCTTAATTTAAATGACAACTTAAATGTCAAGTTAAGTCCAATGAGACAATGCATTTGTGAACGAAAATAATATGTCTTTCACATCAAGCATGTGAGTTATAGTGACCAGAAATTGGGCTGTGGTATTTAACATCTTAAAATAACCAGGGACTACCCTTTGTAGTCAGCTGGTGCTGATTGACTATCCTTCTGTCTTGTGGCCTTCAATTTAACTAGCTCAGGCTTCCTTACAACATGACAGTTCAAAGGTAATCAGATTTTTTAAAATCAGATTATTTTACAAGTTATTCTCAAATAGACAATATTTGTCCCTCCAGGAAGCTTTTGGAAAAACGTAGAGATATTTTGTTTTTCAGACCTGGAGGGATGAGGAATATCTAATAGTTATTATATCAGTAAAATTGTGTCCTCTCCAAATTTATATGTTGAAGTCCTAACCCCAAGCTGATGCTTCTACAGACCATGAAACACCAATAAAAGTTAGGAATCAGAGACGGAATTGCAGAAAAGCATGGAATGCATTAAATTTCAAAATCCTTAGACCGAATCAACTTTGTCAACATCATGATCTTGGAATCCTTGCCCCTCCAAAACTGTGAGATAATAAATTTTTGCCATGTAAGTCCTCAAATCTTGCTTGTGAAGCCCTAGAAAACTAAACAGCTGGGGGGGAGAAGATACTGAAAATACCTTATAACAAGCAACAAAAAATAAGGATTTGGTAGAAATTTCAGAAAACTCAGCAGTGGCCACAGGACTGGAAAAGGTCAGTTTTCATTCCAATTCCAAAGAAAGGCAATGCTAAAGAAAGCTCAAACTACCGCACAATTGTACTCATCTTACATGCTAGTAAAGTAATGCTCAAAATTCTCCAAGCCAGGTTTCAGCAATATGTGAACCGTGAAATTCCTGATGTTCAAGCTGGTTTTAGAAAAGGCAAAGGAATCAGAGATCAAATTGCCAACATCCGCTGGATCATCAAAAAAACAAGAGAGTTCCAGAAAAACATCTATTTCTGCTTTATTGACTATGCCAAAGCCTTTGAGTGTGTGGATCACAAGAAACTGTGGAAAATTCTTCAAGAGATGGAAATACCAGACCACTTGACCCGCCTCTTGAGAAATCTATATGCAGGTCAGGAAGCAACAGTTAGAACTGGACATGGAACAACAGAGTGGTTCCAAATAGAAAAAGGAGTACGTCAAGGTAATACATTGTCACCCTGCTTATTTAACTTCTATGCAGGGTACATCATGAGAAACACTGGGCTGGAAGAAGCACAAGCTGGAAATCAAGATTGCTGGGAGAAATATCAATAACCTCAGATACGCAGATGATACCACCCTTATTGCAGAAAGTGAAGAGGAGCTAAAGGGCCTCTTGATGAAGATGAAAGAGGAGAGTGAAAAAGTTGGCTTAAAGCTCAACATTCAGAAAACGAAGATCATGGCATCCAGTCCCATCACTTCATGGGAAATAGATGGGGAAACAGTGGAAACAGTATCAGACTTTATTTGGGGGGGCTCCAAAATCACTGCAGATGGTGACTGCAGCCATGAAATTAGAAGATGCTTACTCCTTGGAAGGAAAGTTATGACCAACCTAGATAGTATATTCAAAAGTAGAGACATTGCTGACTAAGGTCCATCTAGTCAAGGCTGTGGTTTTTCCTGTGGTCATGTACGGATGTGAGAGTTGGACTGTGAAGAAGGCTGAGTGCCGAAGAATTGATACTTTTGAACTGTGGTGTTGGAGAAGACTCTTGAGAGTCCCTTGGACTACAAGGAGATCCAACGAGTCCATTCTAAAGGAGATTAGCCCTGGGATTTCTTTCGAAGGAATGATGCTAAAGCTGAAACTCCAGTACTTTGGCCACCTCATGAGAAGAGTTGACTCATTGGAAAAGACTCTGATGCTGGGAGCGATTGGGAGCAGGAGGAGAAGGGGACGACCGAGGATGAGATAGCTGGATGGCATCATGGACTCGATGGACGTGAGTCTGAGTGAACTCTGAGAGATGGTGATGAACAGGGAGGCCTGGCGTGCTATGATTCATGGGGTCGCAAAGAGTCAGACACGACTGAGTGACTGAACTGATACAGAGCAAACTTTTTCTTTGACCAAATATTTGAGGGAAGTTACAAGAAACTGCCAATCTCTTAAGATCTATGATGCAAAATTAATAAAGTAACACTTACATAGGACAGACCATTTCCAGAGCTCATTCAGTTTTAGGGAAGAGCACAGTCCTTCCCTACTCAGTCTGCATGTGGTCAAAGATTATTTACATGTCATCTTCATGCAGAATCCACACCCCCCTCAAAGTCTTCTTCCATTATAGCATTAGGGTTATGTAGACATTATGAAATAAAAAATTTCTAAAATTTGCAACCCTTATCAAGAGCTGCAAAAACATAAAAGCTTAGGATTAAATTAAAATTTAAAATACCTATGCAGAAAAATATAAAATATTGCTAAAATTAAAAAAGATTTATACAGATGGAAAAAATGTAAACTTAGAAGAATATATCTATAAGTTCAATGCAATTTGTGTTATAATGCAAGCATTTTTTAAATTGACAGTTTTAAATGGGAAAATTGTATGAATTTACAATAACAAAAAATCTACTGAATAAAACACATCCCTTGGTAGTTGTCATAGCTGACTTCATGACTTACTGTCAAGAGAATATTTTACTGGAAAGGAAGGAAGAAAAGAAGGGATGGAGGGATGAAGGGAGGAACATTGATCAATGGAAGTTAAGTGAGATTCCAGAAACAGAATCACACTTATGCAATTCATTTTCAGTGAAGGATCTGAAGCAAGTCAAGAGGCAAACAAACATCTTTTCAGCAGATCCCGATGAAATACAGAGATATGTCTGTGGTAAAACTGTCATTTACTTCCACCTCATACCCTACATGTATGCTTTTATCACATTATACTTTACTAGAATATGAAAAGTTGTATTACATGGTTTGATTAAATTATTAGGATTGAATAAGTAAGTTGATGAATTCTAGTTAATGGCAATCACGTTGCTCACCATCAAAGAAAATCATTGTAAATAAATAAGAAGGTTGGAATAAATCCTGTGGTAATGGGTTAGTCAGAGATACCTGAACAGGTCTAACAGTATTTCCAAACTGTTAGGTAGACTTTGGGACTCTGCTCTTCTTATTGGGCTTCCCTGGTGGCTCAGCTGGTAAAGAATCCACCTGCAATGTGGGACATCTGGGTTTGATCCCTGGGTTGGGAAAATCTCCTGGAGAAGGGAATGGCTACCCACCCTGGTATTCTGGTCTGGAGAATTCCAAGGACTGTATTCAATGGGGTCACAAAGAGTCAGACACCACTGAGTAATTTTCACTGTCACTTTCATCTATCTGGTAATTTCCATTCAAGTCTACTTCGCTTACTGAAATCGAGTCAAAAACAGTTTGCTTCACCCTGCATGTATATGTTTTTTATCTGTCTATCAAAGTCAGGTCTCTCACATTGCAGGCAAATTCTTTACCAGCTGAGCCACAAGGGAAGTCCATTAAAGATGTTTAGGGGGAATACATTCTTAGTGGGGCAGTTTCTGTGAAGGATCAAAACACAGTCTTTAAAAAAGTTTATAAACAAAAAAGTCTTATTCATATGTGTATATATATATATATATATATATATATATATACACACCTCATTCACATTATAGAACATTGTCATTGGTTGATTTTATTCTCTCAGAATTCATATACTAACATCCTACCCCCCTAGTAACTTAGGATATGACCTGATTTGGAAATAGTGCTAGTGCTGATACAGTTAGTCAAGATATTCTGAGGTTTTACTGGAGTAAAGTAAAGTGAAGTCACTCAGTAGCCTCCAACTCTCTGAGACCCCATGGACTGTAGCCTACCAGGATCCTCCATCCATAGCATTTGTGAGGCAAGAGTAGTACTGGATTGGGTTGCCATTTCCTTCTGTAGTTCCTGGAGAAAAGAAAGCCTTATTCTAATATTACCAGTATGCTTATAAAGATAGGAAATTTGGACACATGCTCAGAGGAAGATGGGCATGTGAAGATGAAGGAAAAGATCAAGTGATACTTCTGTGAGCCACTGAACAATAAGGATGTCCAGCAGACCACCAAAGCTAGGGGAGACCTGGAACAAATTTCCTCTCACAGACTCAGGAGGAACAAGCACTGCCACACCTTGATCTTGTATTTCTTACCCACGAAAATGTGAGACAATAAATTTATGCTGTTTAAGCCACCCAGTTTCTATTCTAGTACTTTGTTAGTGGTCTCTTACTTTTTTTTTTTAAAGTGAATTTACTTATTTTTTTTTAATTGAAGGATAAGTGCTTTACAAAATTTTATTCTTTTCTGTCAATTCTCAGCATGAATCAGCCATAGGTATACATATATCTCCCGTTTGGAACCTCCCTCCCATGTCCTTCCCTATCCCATCCCTCTAGGTTGATACAGAGCCTCTGTTATGGTAATGTAAGTTTCCATGTTACTCTTTCCATATATCGCATCCTCTCTTCCCCTTTTCTCATGTCCATAAGTCTATTTTCTATCTCTGTCTGTCTGTTTCTCATTTCTGTCCTGCAAATTAATTCTTCAGTATTACTCTTTCTATATTCTGTATATATTTATTAGAATATGATATTTGTATTTCTCATTCTGGCTTACTTCACTCTGTATAATAGTTTCTAGATTCATTTACCTCATTAGAACTAAGTTCCTTTTTATGGCTGAGTAATATTCCATTGAGTACATGTAACACTGTTGTTGCTGCTGCTGCTGTTAAGTCACTTCAGTCATGTCTGACTCTGTGCGACCCCATAGACGGCAGCCCACCAGGCTCCTCCATCCCTGGGATTCTCTAGGCAAGAACACTGGAGTGGTTTGCTATTCCCTTCTCCAATGTGTGAAAGTGGAAAGTGAAAGGGAAGTCGTTCAGTCGTGTCCGACTCTGTGCGACCCCATAGACGGAAGCCCACTAGGCTCCTCCATCCTTGGGAGTTTCCAGGCAAGAGTACTAGAGTGGGGTGCCATCACCTTCTCCATATGTAACACTATTTTTTTCATCTGTCGATGGACGTCTAGGTTGCGTCAATGTTCAAACTATTGTAAATAGTGCTGCAATGAACAATGGGATACATGTTTTTCAATTTTAGTTTCCTCAGGGTATATGCCTAGGAATGGGATTGCTGGGTCACATGGCAGTTTTCTTCCTAGTTTTTTTGTTTGTTTGTTTTGTTTTGTTTTGTTTTTGTTTTTGTTTTGTTTGTTTTTTGTTTTTTGTTTTCCCTAAGGAATCTCCATGCCATCTTCTATAGTGGCTCTATCAATGTACATTCCCATCAATAGTACAAGAGCATTTCCTTTTACCCACACCTTCTCCAGGATTTGTTGTCTGTAGACTTTTTAATGAGGGCCATTCTGACTAGTGTGATGTGATCTCATTGTAATTTTGATTTGCATTTCTCTAATAATGAGTGATATTGAGCATCTTTGCATGTGTTTGTTAGCCATCTGTACGTCTTCTTTGGAGAAATGTCTGTTTAGGTCTTTTCCCCCACTTTTTGACTGGCTTCTTTGTTTTCCTGTCACTGAGTTATATGGGTTTAAAATTAATCTTTGTCAGTTGTTTCATTTACTATTATTTTCTCCTATTCTATGGGTTGTCTTTTCACTTTGCTTATAGCTTCCTTTGCTGTGCAAAAGCTTTAAAGTTTAAGCAGGTTCCACTTGTTTACTTTTGTTTTTGTTTCCATTACTCTAGGCGATGGACCATAGAGGATCTTGCTTTGATTTATGTCATCGAATATTTGGCCTATGTTACCCTCTAAGAGTTCATAGTTTTTGGTCTTACATTTGGGTCTTTGATTTATTTTGAGTTTATTTTTGTGTATAGTATTAGGAAGTGTTCTAATTTCATTCTTTTACATGTAACTGTCGAATTATCCCATAACCATTTATTGAAGAGGCTATCTTTGCTCCTATTGCATATTCTTCACCCTTTTGTTAAAAATAATGTACACATAGATGCATGGATTTATTTTGGGGCTTTTTCTCTCGTTCTATTGGTCTATATTTCTGTTTTTGTGCCAGTACCATACTGTCTTGATGACTGTAGCTTTGTAGTATTACCTGAAGTCAGGAGGCTTGATTCCTCCAGCTCCATTCTTCTTTTACAAAACTGCTTTGGCTCTTCAGGGTCTTGTGTGTTTCCATATGAATTGTGAAATATTTTGTTCTAGTTCTGTGAGAAATGCCATTTGTAATTTGATAGGTATTGCATTGAATTTGTAGATTGTGTTTGGTAGTATATTCATTTTAACAATGTTGATTCTTCCTACCCAGGAACATGGAATATCTCTCCATCTGTTTATGCCATCTTTGATTTCTTTCATTAGTGTCTTATAATTTTCTGTTTACAGTTATTTTGTCTCCTTAGGTAAGTTTATTCCTAAGTATTTAATTATGTTTTTGCAATGATGAATCAGGTTGATTCCTTAATTTCTCTTTCTGATTTTTCATTGTTAGTATATAGAAATGCAAGTAATTTTTGTGTATTGATTGTGTACCCTGCAATTTTGTTAAATTCACTGGTTAGCTCTAGTAATTTTCTGATACTATATTTAGGGTTTTCTATGTACAGCATCATGTCATCTGCAAACAGAGTGTTACTTCTTTTCTGATATGGATTCCTTTTATTTCTCTTTTTTCTGTGATTGCAGCTAAGACTTCTAGAACTATGTAGAATAATAGTGTGGAAAGTGGACACTCTTGTCTTGTTCTCGTTCTTACTTCTACTTTTAAGTAAACTATTTTATTGAGGCCCTTGTAGCCAAGACCAGGAGAAACTCAATACTGTATTTGAACAGAGTTTAGGTTCTCGGCTCCTTAGAAACAGAATACCATGGACCATCTGGTGTCATTTTGGTGCAAGGGTTTATTATGGTATTAGGGTTTCTGTTTAGTAAATTTGGAGATGTTTTCAAGAATTCTGGGTTTTAGTCTACAATGAGTGTTGTTACCAAAGGGGAGTATTTTTAAAATACTTAACATGAAACTTGGAAAAACAGATCAAGCTAAAGATTTAATTTCCAACATGTGGCAGAAAAAGCAGAAAAAGGTACTCCGTTCAGTTCAGTTGCTCAGTAGTGTCCGACTCTTTGTGACCCCATGGACTGAAGCAGGCCAGGCCTCCTTGTCCAACACCAACTCCCTGAGCTTGCTCAAACTCATGTCCATTGAGTCAGTGATGCCATCCAACCATTTCATCCTTTGTCATCCCCTTCTCCTCCTGCCTTCAATCTTTACCAGCATCAGTTTGTTTTGTTTGTTTGTTTGTTTGTTTGTTTGTTTGTTTTTTCCCAGTGAGTCAGTTATTCATATCAGGTGGCCAAAGTATTGGAGCTTTGGCCTCAGATTCCAATGAATATTCAGGGAATGTTTAGCAGTTTTGTAGTTGAATAATGTTCTTTTGTGACTGGACAGACATGAGCTTGGAAGGATCTAATTTTTATGTCATAGACATAGAGAAACACAATCTGATAACAGTGTTTTTGGAAATGAGTTACTTAGGCAGGAAAATAGAACAGCAAGAATGTAGAATCAGTTTAGCCAGTCAGCCCCAGCCAAAAGGCAGCTTTGTTCTCTCTCCCTTTTATAACTCACAAAATGTTTTATTAATATCTATAGATGATAAAATAATTTTGTTACATATATGATATAAAATTGAAAGACTATCTAAACATGGATTTTAATACTTCATTCATCCCTACTTGAAGATATATTTAAGGTGTGTTTCATTATTTTAAAGAATAATGAAACCTCTGAAGAGAGTCAATTAAAATACTAACCTGAAAATAATTGAGTTAACATGCTTGAATTCAGGCTGAAGCAGCTACCTGCTTTCTTAAGTAAAAAATAAAATGAAAAACCTCAGGCAACAAAAGAAAAACAATAAAGAGGACTAACTCAAACTAAATAGTTTTCACACAATCAAGAAAACATTCAATAAAATGAAAAGAAAAGCTATAGATTAGGAGAAAATATTTTTTAACCATGTACCAGAACAGCTTAGCAATACATGCATTAGGAATACATGCATTCATTAACAAAAATAAAAACAAGCAATCCAATTAAAAATGGGAAATGGGATGGACATCTTGCAAAGAAGATAGTTGTTGTTGTTTCTCAGTTGCTAGGTTGTGTCTGACTATGATCCCAAGGAGTGAAGCACACCAGGCTCTTCTGTGCTCCACTGTCTCCCAGTGTTTGCTCAAATTCAAATCCTTTGAGTCAGTGATTCTAACAATCTCATCATCTGATGCTCCTTCTTTTGCCTTCTTGCCTTCAGTCTTGCAAACACCAGTGTATTTTCCAATGAATCAACACTTTACATCAGATGGCCAAAGTATTGGAGCTTCAACTTCAGCATAAGTCCTTCCAACGATCATTCAGAGTTGATTTCCCTTACTATTGATTGGTTTGATCTCCTCGCATTCCAAGGAACTCTCAAGAATCTTCTAACACCACTGTTCAAAAACATCTATTCTTTGATGCTAAGCCTTCTTTATGGTCCAACTTTCAAATCCATCCCAGGGTTTTCCTGTGGCTCAGATGATAAAGGATCTCTGACAGTGCAGTAGGTCTTGGTTTCATCCCTGGGTTGGAAAGATTCCCTGGAGAGGAAAACAACTATCTACTCCAGTATTCTTCCTGGAAAATCCCATGGATAGAGGAGCCTAGCAGGTTACAGACTATGAGGTCACAGGGAGTCAGACAAAACTGAGCAGCTAACACACTCATGTCCATACATGACTACTGGAAAAAACATAGCTTTGACTTTAGGAACTTTTGTTGATAAAATGATATCTTTGTTTTTTAATATGCTGTCTAGGTTTGTTATCGTTTTCCTTCCAAGGAGCAGGCATTCTTTTAATTTTATGGCTGCAGTCAGGACCATAGTGATTTTGGAGCCCCAGAAAATAAAATCTGTTACTGCTTCCACTTTTTCTCCTTCTGTTTTTCATGAAGTGATGATTGGAGCCAGATACCATGATATTCGTTCTTTTGCATATCAAGTTTTAAACCAACTTTTTCACTCTCCTGTTTGACCCTCATCAAGAGGCTCCTTACTTTCTCTTCTCTTTATTCACTTAGCATGGTATCATCTGCATATTTTAGGTTATTAATATTTCTCTTCCAGGTTGTAATTCATCCAGCCTGGCACTTTGTATGATGTGCTCAGCATATAAGTTTTCCAAGTGGAAAGCAAAAAGAAGACGTGCAAACGGTCAATAGGAACACATAAAAATATGTTCAACATTACACGTCATCAGAAAAATGCAAATTAAGACCATAATAGCACCTCACACCTGTTAAGGTAGAAACTATAAAAACTAATAAAAGATAAGAAGCATTGGCAAGAATATAGAGAAAATAGAATGCACCCTTATGCACTGGTTGTGGGAATGTAAACTGTCATATTTCTGCGATGGAAATCAGAATGGTGGTTCTTAAAAAGTGAAAAATAGAATTATCATATGATTCAACAATTCTCTTCTGGGTACACAATGGAAGTAAAATCAGTACTTCTGAAAGGTGTTTGTAGTCTCATGTTCACTGAAGCATTTTTACAATAGCCAAATAATGGAAATAATTTAAGTGTCTGTGAAATGATGAATAGATAAAGAAATTATATCTTATATGTGAAAAAATATTTAACCTTAAGAGGAGGAAATTCTACTTTTGCAGATTTCAAAATTTGTGAGTTGATTTCCATATTATTTATTTTTATAATGAATGAAACTGTGCCTTTATTACTGTTAATTTCACTTCCT
>SJYC01088506.1:0-27327 GCA_006408675.1 Madoqua kirkii
CAGACCTTTTCCAGTCCTGTGGCCACTGCTGAGTTTTCCAAAGTTGCTGGCATATTGAGTGCAGCACTTTCACAGCATCAGCTTTCAGGATTTGAAACAGCTCCACTGGAATTCCATCACCTCCACTAGCTTTGTTCATAGTGATGCTTTCTAAGGCCCACTTGACTTCACATTCCAAGATGTCTGGCTCTAGATTCCTGATCACATCATCATGATTATCTGGGTCTTGAAGATCTTTTTTGTACAGTTCTTCCATGTATTCTTACCACCTCTTCTTAATATCTTCTGCTTCTGCTAGGTATATACCATTTCTGTCCTTTATCGAGCCCATCTTTGCATGAAATGTTCCCTTGGTATCTCTTGAAGAGATTTCTAGTTTTTCCCATTCTGTTCTTTTCCTCTATTTCCTCTATTTCTTTGCATTGATCGCTAAAGAAGGCTTTCTTATCTCTTCTTGCTGTTCTTTGGAACTCTGCATTTAGATGCTTATATCTTTTCTTTTCTCCTTTGCTTTTCATCTCTCTTCTTTTCACAGCTATTTGTAAGGCCTCTCCAGACAGCCATTTTGCTTTTTTTGCATTCCTTTTCCATGGGTACTGTTTTTCTAGATTCCTTATATATTTGCTGATATGCAAAATTTGTTTTTCTTTTTCTGACTTAATTCACTCTGTATGATAGACTGTAGGTTCATCCACCTCACTTGAATTGACTCAGATGTGTTCCTTTTTATGACTGAATAATATTCCATTGTGTATATGTACCAAGTTCTTTATTCGTTCAACTGTTGATGGACATCTAAGTTGCTTCCATGTCCTAGCTATTGTCAATAGTGCTGCAGTGAACTTCGAGGTATATGTGTCTTTTTCATTTATGATTTTGTCAGGATATTTGCCCTGTTCTGGGATTGCTGGTTCGAATAATAGTTTTATTCCTAGCTTTTTGAGGAATCTCCATACTGTTCTCCTTTGTGGCTATGTCAGTCTTCATTCCCACCAACAATACAAAAGGTTTCTCCACAGCCTCTCCAGCATTTATTGTTTGTAAATTTTGTGATGATGGCCATTCTGACTGATGTCAGGTAATAACCTCATTATAGTTTTTGTTTACATTTCTCTTAATAATGAGCGGTATTGAGCATCTTTTTATTTGCTTGTTGGCCATCTGTATGTCTTTTTTGGAGAAATGGCTGTTTAGGTCTTCCTCCCAGTTTGTGATTGAATTGTTTGTTTTTCTATATAAGGTGCTTATATATTTTGAAGAGTAATTCTTTGTCAGTTGTTTCATTTGCAGTTATTTTTTCCCATTCTAAGGATTGTCTTTTCATCTTTCCTTTGCTGTTGCAGAAGCTTTTACATTTAATTAGGTCCCACTTATTAATTATTGATTTTATTTCCTTTACTTCAGGGGTGGGTCAATCAAAGAGGATATTGCTGTGATCTATGTCAAAGAGTGTTTTGCCTATGTTTTCTTCTAAAAGTTTTATAGTTTTTGCATTAACATTTAGGTCTTTAATTCATTTTGAGTTTTTTTTGTGCATGGTATTAGGAAGTGTTATAATTCATTCTTTTATATGTAGCTTTCCAGTTTTCCCAGCACCATTTATTGAAGAGGCTTTGTTTTCTCCATTGCATATTCTTGCCTCCTTTGTCCAAGATAAGGTGCTCAAAGGTGTGTGGCTTTATTTCTGGGCTTTCTGTCTTGCTCCATTGATCTGTCTTTCTGTTTTTGTGCCAGTACCATACTGTCTTGATGACTCTAGCTTTGAAGACCATACCATACTGTCTTAATAACTGTAGTCTGAACTCAAGTTGATTTTTTCATCTCCATTTTTCTTTCTCAAGATTGCTTTAGTTGTTTGGGATCTTTTTTGTGTTTCCATACAAATTTTGAAATTTTTTGTTCTAGTTCTGTGAATGCCACTGCTAATTTGATAGGGGTCACAATGAATGTAGATTGCTTTGGATACCATAGTCATTTTCACAACATTTATTCTTCCAGTCCAAGAACATGGTATGTCCCTCGATCTGTTTTATGTCATCTTTAATTTCTTCCATTAGTGTCTTAGGTTTTTTGTATACAAGTCTTTTGTCTCCTAAGGTATATTTGTTTCTAGATATTCTGTTTTTTGTAATGGTGAATGGAATTAATTCCCTACTTTCTCTAGTTTTTCATTGTTAATATATAGGAATGCCAGGGGTTTCTGTGTATTTATATACTACAACTTTACTAAAATCATTGATTGGCTCTAGAGTTTTCTGGAGGCATTGTTAGGGTTTTCTTTTTATAGTATGATGTCATCTGCAAACAGTGAGAGTTTTACTTTTTTGTTTACTTCCTTTTTGATCTGGATTCTTTTTATTTCTTTTTTGCTCTCTGATTGCTGTAGCTAGAACTTCCTGAAACTATATTGAATAATAGTTCGAGAGTGGGCACTCCTGTCTTGTTCCTGATTTGAGAGGAAATGCTTTCAGTCTTTCATCACTGAGAATATTGTTTGCTCTGAGTTTGTCATATCTGGCCTTTATTATGCTGAGGTACGTTCCTTCTATGCCCATTTTTCTATAGAGCTTTTATGGTTCTTTCTCTGCCCATTTTCTGGAGAATTTTTATCATAAATGAGTATTGAATTTTGTCAAAAGCTTTTTCTACATGTGTTGAGTTTCTCGTCTTTCAATTTGTTTATATGGTATATCACATTGATTTGTATATGAAGAATCCTTGCATCCCTAGGGAAAAACCCTCTTGATCATGGTGTAAGATCCTTTTAATGTGTTCTTGGATTCTGTTCACTAATATTTTGTCCAGGATTTCTGCATCTATGTCCATCACTGATATTGGCCTCTGTGTGTGTGTGTGTGTGTGATATCTTTGTCTGGTTTTGGTTTCAGGATAATGATGGCCCCATAGAATGAGTTTGGGAGTATTCCTCTCACTGTAATTTTTTGGTATAGTTTGAGAATGATGGTTTTTAGTTGTTTTCTAAATATTTGATAGAATTGATCTATCGTGGAAAATGTTCCATGTGCACTTGACAAAAAAGATATATTTTGCTGTTTTGGAGTGGAATGTTTTAAAGATATCAGTTAGGTCCATCTGGTATAAAGTGTGATTTAAGCCTATGTTTCTTTATTAATTATAATTAATAATTAAGCCTATATTTCTTTATTAATTATAATTAATTAATAATTAATTTATTAATTTTCCTGTGTGGATTGTCCATTGGTGTAAGTGGGGTGTTACAGTCCCTTACTATTACCATGTTACTGTCAATTTCCCCTTTTATGGTTGTTTGCATTTGCTTTATGTATTGAGATGCACCTACGTTAGGCGCATGCTGCTGCTGCTGCTGCTGAGTCGCTTCAGTTGTGTCTTGACTCACCAGGTTCCTCTGTCCCTGGGACTCTCCAGGCAGGAACACTGGAGTGGGTTGCCATTTCCTTCTCCAGTGCATAAAAGTGAAAAGTGAAAGTGAAGTCGCTCAGTAGTGTCCAACTCTTCCTGACCCCATGGACTACAGCCTACCAGGCTCCTCCATCCATGGGATTTTCCAGGCAAGAGTACTGGAATGGGGCATAAATATTCATAATTATTATATTTCTTCTTGTATTGACCCTTTGATCATTATGTAGTGTCCTTCCATATTTCTTGTACCAGTTTTTATTTTAAAGTCTATTTTAGCTGATATAAGTATTGCTGTTCCCACTTTCTTTTGATTCCCGTTTGCATGGAATATATTTTTCCATCCCCTGACTTTTAGTCAGATGTGCCCTTAGATCTGAAGTGAGTCTCTTTTAGGCAGCATATGGTGGTGTTGGAGAAGACTCTAGAGAGTCCCTTGGACTGCAGGGAGATCCAACCAGTTCATTCTGAAGATCAACCCTGGGATTTCTTTGAAAGGAACTATGCTAAAACTGAAATTCCAGTACTTTGGCCACCTCATGCAGAGTTGACTCATTGGAAAAGACCCTGATGCTGGGAGGGATTGAGGGCAGGAGGAGAAGGGGACGACCAAGGATGAGATGGCTGGATGGCATCACAGACTCGATAGACATGAGTCTGAGTAAGCTCCGAGAGATGGTAATGGACAGGGAGGCCTGGCGTGCTGCGATTCATGGGGTCACAAAGAGTCGGACACGATGGAGCGACTAAACTGAAGACTGAACTGAACTGAACTGAATGCCTAAGTCTTGTTTCTGTATCCATTCAACCAGTCTTTGTCTTTTGGTTGGGGCATTTAATCCATTTACATTTAAAGTAGTTATAAATATGTATGTTCCTATTGCCATTTTCTTAATTGTTTAGGGTTTATTTTTGTGAGTCTTTTTCTTCTCCTGTGTTTCTTCCTAGAGAAGTTCCTTTATTATTTGTTATAAAGCTGACTTGGTGGTGTCAGATTCTCTTAGCTTTTGTGTGTAAAGCTTTTGATTTCACCAAATATGAATGAAATCTTTGCTGAGTAGAGTGATCTTGGTTGTAGTTTTTTCTCTTTCATTACTTTAAATATATACTGCTACTCCTAGCGTGAGAGTTTCTGCTGAAAAATCAACTATTAGCCTTATGGGCATTCATTAGTATGTTATTTATGCTTTTCCCTTGCTGCTTTTAATACTTTGTGTTTAATGTTTGTTAACTGGATTAATATATATCTTGGTGTATGTCTCTTTGAGTTTATCCTGTAAGAGTCTCTCTGGGCTTCCTGTACTTGGGTGGCTGTTTGGGTGTCCTTTCCCATGTTAGGGAAGTTTTTGACTATAATCTCAAATCTTTTCTCATACCCTTTCTTTTTCTTTTCTTCTTCTGGGACTCCTATAATGCAAATGTGAGTGTTTTTAATATTGTCCCAGAAGTTTCTGAGACTGTCTTCAATGCTTTTCTTTCTTTTTTCTTTATTCTGCTCCTCAGCATTTATTTATATCATTTTATCTTCCAGCTCACTTATCTATTCTTCTGCTTCAGTTATTCTCTTGATTCCTTCTACAGTATTATTAATTTCAGTAATTGTGCTGTTTATCATTATTTGTTTATTCTTTGTTTCTTCTAGGTCTTTGTTAAATGTTTCTTGTATTTTCTCCATTCTATTTTCTATATTTTGAAACTTCTTTACTATCATTACTCTAAATTCTTTTTCAGATAGGTTGCCAGTTTCCTCTTCACTTATTTTGGTCTGATAGCTTTTTACATTGCTCCTTCATCTATAAGATATTTTTGTTATTTCTTTCTTTTTTTTTTAATGGATGAGACTATGTTCCTGCCTTACTAGTTGTTTGGCCTGAGGTTTCCAGCAGTGGAGATTATAGGCAGTTGGGTAGGGCCATCTTGATGTTGAGATTTGGACCTCTGGAATATCTCACTCTGATTAATATTCCTGGGGGCTGATGGTCTCTGCTACTCTGACAGTTTGGACTCAGCATTTCCACCATGGGCTCAGACCTGATTTCTGGTCCCAGAGATCAGGCCTGAGGATCTGATCCTCAAGATGTAAATCCTTTTAAATCTGTGGTTCTCCCTCCCTCTTTGTCTTTGCTGATTACATATTGATTCATTGCCAGTTTAATAGTCATAAATATCATCTTTCCAATTTTCCTTTGTTTACTAGTACACTTGAGTAATTTTTTCATCTATTTAAGGATAGGTTTTCTGTGAATGACTTAGCCATCATTTGTTCATTTTTGTTTTTTTTTTTTTCACAGTCTGTATAGCAAAAATTGTTACTTATTTATAAGAGCTTAAGATACAGATATTCATTCAGTAATATTTATTGAACTTCTCCTGTGTTCTTATTTGATTGTAAGGACACATTAGAATACGAGGCAGGTCATTTAGAGCCTTGTAGGTCATTTTACAGACATAGGCTTTTACTCTGAATGAAACAGGGAACCATAACATGATCTAAGCAGAAAAGTAGCATATCAGTCATCATTTTAAAGGATCCTTCTGGATTCTGTGTTGAGAATAGATTGTCATATGGCAAGGGTTGAAACTCTTTAAGACACCACTGCAATAACCCACATAAAAGATCATGGTAGCTTGACCATGTTGGTAGCAGTGGAGTTGGTCAGAAGTGGTCAGATTCTAATATATTTTGAAAGTAGAGTCAGCAGGACAGTGTAACAAATTGTATTTGGGGTGTGAGAGAAAGAAAGGTCAAGGATGACTAAGATTTCCAAACTCAAGCAGGCCTACAGGGTGGAGGTGTTAGAAGATTAGGAGTTCACTTTGGATCATTTTAAATTTGTCTAAGATACATCCAAGTGGAGACATCGTGTAAGTAGTTGGGTCCAAGGATCTGGACTTTATGAGAGAAGCCTAAACTCAAAGATAAATTTGAGAATTAGTAACACTTAGGTGATTTTTAAGGCTGTAGGACTAGGTGAGATCTTCAAAGGTTATTAACTCTTTACTGTAAGATACATGTAGCAAAATTCTTCAGATTTATCATTTACTGTTAACTTTTTTTGAGGCATCCTTTTTAAGACTGAAATTTTAACGTTTTATGTAATAAAATAGCTTCATTTGTTTTGTTTTGTTTTCTCTCCCTGCTTTTGGAGTTATTCCTCAAAAGGGCTTTTCACCCATAATCTTTTTAAAGTTTCACTTCATTTATTCCAAATTTGTTTTGATGTAAGATAACATGCAAGACTCTAACTTAATTATTTCCCAAGGATTTAGTCATTCTTGTGTAATATATTCACAATCTATCCTTATGGCACCTTTAATTTACATATAGTAAGTAGTCATGGATAATTCTGTTTATTGGATTTGTTTCTTATCTTTTTATCTATTTATCTATCCTAGAGCTAGTAACTGTTATTTTAATAACTGATAGTTTGTAATATTTTTTTTACATATAGCAGTACTGCTGCTGCTAAGTCGCTTCAGTCGTGTCCAATTCTGCAACCTCATAGACAGGCAGCCCACCAGGCTCCCCCATCCCTGGGATTCTCCAGGCAAGAACACTGGAGTGGGGTGCCATTGCCTTCTCCGATAGCAGTGCTAATCCTCCTTTATTATTCTTTGTTTTTAAACTGTTCTTACCTGTCCCTGAGAAATAATATTTTTCTAATTCCAAGGAATTAAAATTCTTTTAAAAATTGGTAAATCAGTTTTGTCTTCACATTTTCCTGCTGTCAAACCTTCTCTGTCTAGAATAGTCTTTCCATATTCATACCGTCTTGTATGTTCCTCAGCAAAGTTTTAGAATTTTCTTCATATATGTTTTATACATTTGTTATTAAAGACATCCATAGAGAGATTTTATATTTTTGTTACATGGGTTGTTTTTCTTATATGCATAAGCCTATATAATACTCCTTATTCAAGAAGAGACTAACTTTTCGAATTTTGTTAATTTTAATACTTTACCAAGGTCAGAACTTAATTTTGGGATTGATGTTTATTTGACTTAAATCTTTGACTCCAAATTACATGTCTGTTGACTTGGAATGAAGCGTACACCTATTTTGGGGTCTGGAAAACAGAAAATGCACTCACTGAGTGCCACGCAGTGTGGAGATGCTGGCTGCAGAGTTTATTTATGGAACTGATAAAATTTCTGACATTAAATGAAAAGTCAAGATTTCCTCATTATCCATCTGGAAACTCACATTTAGTAATATTTCTGTCTCTAACCTTTCTTTTTCTTAAATTTTGCACCCCATGTCAGTGGTTTTATCTTAGAGTACACAAAAGATACTAGTAGAACCAGTTCCTTGTACAGATATTCTGGAGTTACATAGAGTTCTTATGTAAGTTTGTTTCCCCTATAATTAATTGAATACAAAAAAAATTATTTTTTAAAAAAGATCTCTTTCTATACTAATTCCTCATATAAAAATATGAAGTATCAAAACATTTATAAGCTAAAGCTTTCCTATATCTTCACATTTGGCCACAAAATTTAATTAATACCAGTAGACAATGGAAGTTATTTTTGAAACCTAAATATGTTTCATTTGGCCCTTAGTCTCCTTGTCCACAAAGTAGTGTTCAGTTACTCATCATAACTGCAAATACTTTGCAAATTAAAAGACTCTCTGTATTGTCTTTTTCTTTTTCCTATCTTAAAAAAGTATGAATACTAGGAAAATGAGACAGAAAGGAAAACATGGTATCTGCTATTTCCCATGGAGACAAGTTTCAAAAGGTTGTGGTTGATTTATTGCTCATAGTGCTGGATTAATTTAAAGGACTATGACAGTTCTGAAGATGTATTCTTTCTTTGTGATATTTGTAAATAACTGACATTATCTGTGTGGGCATTAATACTACAATAACCACAATAATGTCTTATGAATTCATTATAAAATGGTTATTAGTTTGGTTAATTCATTAGTACTTTAAGGTTATAGATCTTTTAAATAGTTGTAATTCATTCACTTGTACATTTGCAACTATGAATTCCATGAGTCACAGGCTGTTAAAAAGAATCCAGATTTATGATTAGAACAGTAATTGTATCAATCACTTGTAGCCCAGAAATGTTTATTGAAATGCATATATTAATACTTGATTTCACTTTAGAACTTTGTCAATTAATTTTAATTTAGCATCGTTTCCCAAAATACTTGCTCGCATACATATTAACATGAGTGCTAGCAAAAGAAAAAATCCTTGCCATCATTTTGTACCAAACCTCAATTAGATCTAATCCCATTCATCAGTGTCTCCCTGTCATGAACCCTACTTTGCAGCCTGTGACTCATGTTAGCTAAACACTGCTTTCTGCTTTTTATACTAACGTACAGCTCTGTAAATCTTTTAACATTTGCAGTCTTAAGCTTTTGATAAATTAGTTCCTTTGGGTAAAATCATTCAGGACACATGATATGACACATCAAAAGATGACCCCAGAAGGTCTGCCTATTTTTTAAGAGTGGGATTTTTACTTATTAGTGATAAATTATCTAGTCTCTTTATTTAGAGAAACCATCTGTAGAATATTTCAAAAAGCTGAAAAATAAATATAGACCCCTCCAACCTAAGAAACCACATGAAATTGCCAGTTAGTACTTGAGTTTTAGAGATTTATTTAAACAGAGAGAGAGAATAAAATGATGTTTAAGTCAATTTATTTTAAAAACATTTTGAGAAAATTTGATGTAAGAAATAATTAGAGTGATATCTAAACTAGTTGCTATTTCTTATCTATCCCCCTTTACAATCTACTCTTCACACTAAAATAATTGTCTGCACAAAGTACAGATCCCTTACTTAGATGAACCTTTAAAAGCTTATCCAGTCCCATGTCCGACTAAGGACTCACTTTCCTATGGCACTTGGTACCCAACCTTCTCTTAAGCATGCTTTCATTTTCTCGCCTCTACAGTTTGCAGGCTTTTCCCTCAATCTTGAGTGCTGCTTCTTCTCCATTCCACATCCTAGTTAATTAAAATCCTTATCCTCATTGAGAGTCTGATTCAGACACTGCCTTCTTATTCAAACATTCCTATTAATGAGTCCCGTCCCCTTTGTCTACACACACTCTTACATTCCCATTATATTTTTATTACATTATTAGTATGCACCTATTATTTCTAAACAGTTTGCTTACTGCTGTTTCTTGATTCATCTACATTGAAGTATTATCACTCTAAGAGATAAAGAACCACCGCTTTATTTTTAATTCCCTGATCTACTAAGGCACTAGGATATTATATAAGGTGTGAAGAGATGGAGCCAAAGCCAAAACTCTGCCCAGTTGTAGATGTGACTGGTGATGGAAGTAAAATCCAATGCTGTAAAGAGCAATATTGCATAGGAACCTAGAATGTTAGGTCCATGAATCAACGCAAATGGAAAGTAGTCAAACAGGAGATGGCAAGAGTGAACACTGACATTTTAGAAGTAAGCGAACTAAAATGGACTGGAATGGGTGAATTTAACTCAGATGACCATTATATCTATGACTGTGGGCAAGAATCCCTTAGAAGAAATGGAATAGCCATCATAGTCAACAAAAGAGTCCAAAATGCAGTACTTGGATGCAGTCTTAAAAATGACAGTATGAACTCTGTTCATTTCCAAGGCAAACCATTCAGTACCACAGTAAGCCAAGTCTATGCCCCAACCAGTAATGCTGAAGAAGCTGAAGTTGAACGGTTCTCTGAAGATCTATAAGACCTTCTAGAACTAACACCCAAAAAAGATGTCTTTTTCATTAGAGGGGAATGGAATGCAAAAGTAGTAAGTCAAGAGATACCTGGAATAACAGGCAAACTTGCCCTTGTAGTACAAACTGAAGCAGGGCAAAGGCTAATAGAGTTTTGCCAAGAGAATGCACAGGTCATAGCAAACACCCTCTTGCCAACAACACAAGAGAAGACTCTACGCATGAACATCACCAGATGGTCAATACTGAAATCAGATTGATTATTTTCTTTGAAGCCAAAGATGGAGAATATCTCTACAGTCAGCAAAAATAAGACCAGGAGCTGACTGTAACTCAGATCATGAACTCCTTATTGCCAAATTCAGACTTAAATTGAAGAAAGTGGAGAAAACCACTAGACTATTCAGGTATGACCTAAATCAAATCCCTTATAATGATTATATAGTGGAAGTGACAAATAGATTCAAGGGATGAGATCTGATAGAGTGCCTGAAGAACTATGGACGGAGGTTTGTGACATTGTACAGGAGTCAACGATCAAGACCATCTCCAAGAAAAATAAATGCAAAAGGGCAAAATGGTTGTCTGAGGAGGCCTTACAAATAGCTGTGAAAAGCAAAGGAGAAAAGCTAAGATACACCCATTTGAATGCAGAGTTCCAAAGAATAGCAAGGAGAGATTAAAAAAAAAAAAAAAAAAAAAAGCCTTCCTCAGTGATCAATGCAAAGAAATAGAGGAAAACAAAAGAATGGGAAACACTAGAGACCTCTTCAAGAATATTAGGGATACCAAGGGAACATTTCATGCAAAGATGAGCACATTAAAGGAGAGAATGGTATGGGACCTAACAGAAGCAGAAGATACTAAGAAGAAGTGGCAAGAATACACAGAAAAACTATATTTAAAAGGTCTTCATGACCCATATAACCACAATGGTGTGATCACTCACCTAGAGCCAAGCATCCTAGAATGCAAACTCAAGTGAGCCTTAGGAAGCATCACTACAAACAAAGCTAGTGGAGTTGATGGAATTCCAGTTGAACTAATTCAAATCCTGAAAGATGATGCTGTGAAAGTGCTGCACTCAGTATGCCACCAAATTTGGAAAACTCAGCAGTGGCCACAGGACCAGAAAAGGTCAGTTTTGTTTCCAATCCCAAAGAAAGGCAATGCCAAAGAATGTTCAAACTACCACACAATTGCATTCATCTCACATGCTAGCAAAGTACTGCTCAAAATTCTCCAAGCCAGGCTTCAACAGAACGTTAACTATGAACTTTAAGATGTTCAAGCTGGACTTAGAAAAGGCAGCGGAACCAGAGATCAAATTGCCAACATCCATTGCATCATCAAAAAAGCAACAGAGTTCCATAAAAATGTCTACTTCTGCTTTATTGACTATGCCAAAGCCTTTGACTGTGTGGATAACAACAAACTGTGGAAAGTTCTTAAAGAGATGGGAATACCAGACCACCTTCTCTGTATGTGTGTGTGTGTGTATATGTGTGTGTTAGTTGCTCAGTCTTGTGTGACTCTTTGCAGCCCCATAGACCGTAGCCCACCAGGTTCCTCCATCCATGGAATTTTCCAGGCAAGAACACCAGAGTGGGTTGCCATCTCCATCTCCAAAAGGAACTATAGAAAGAAAGAAAGTAAAATCACTCAGTCATGTCTGACTCTTTGTGACTCCGTGGACTGTAGCCTACCAGGCTCCTCCATCCATGGAATTTTCCAGGCAAGAGTACTGGGGTGGGTTGCCATTTCCTTCTCCAGACCACTTTACCTGCCTCCTGAGAAATGTGTATTCAAGTCAAGAAGCAACAGGTAGAAATGGACATGGAACAACAGACTGGTTCCAAATTGGGAAAGGAGTATGTCAAGGCTGTATATTGTCACTCTGCTTACTTAACTTATATGCAAAATATATCTTGTGAAATGCCAGGCTGGATGAAGCTCAAGCTGGAACCAAGACTCCCGGGAGATATATCAGTAACCTCCAATACGCAGATGACACCATCCTTATGGCAGAAAGCGAAGAAGAACTAAAGAACCTCTTCATGAAAGTGAAAGAAGAGTGAAAAAGTTGGCTTAAAACTCAACATTCAGAAAACTAAGATCATGGCATCTGATCCCATCACTTCATGGGAAATAGATGGGGAAACAGTAGACAGACTTTATTTTTTGAGGCTCCAAAATCACTGCAGATGGTAACTGCAGCTATGAAATTAAAAGATGCTTGCTCCTTGGAAGAAAAGTTATATCCAACCTAGACAGCATATTAAAAAGCAGAGATATTACTTTGCCAGCAAAGGTCCTTCTAGTCAAAGCTATGGTTTTTCCAGTAGTTATGTATGGATGTGAGAATTGGACTATAAAGAAAGCTGAGTGCCAAAGAATTAATGCTTATGAACTGTGGTGTTGGAGAAGACTCTTGAGAGTCCCTTGAACTGCAAGGTGATCAAACCAGTCAATCCTAAAGGAAATCAGTCTTGAATATTCATTTGAAGAACTGGTGCTGAAACTGAAGCTCCAATTTTTTGGCCACATGATACGAAGAACTAACTCACTGGAAAAGACCCTGATGCTGGGAAAGATTGAAGGCTGTAGGATAAGGGGCAACAGAACATGAGATTGTTGGATGGCATCACCAACTCGATGGACATGTGTTTGAGCAAGCTCCTTTACCTGATGATGGACAGGGAAGCCTAGCATGTTGCAGTGTATGGGTTCGCAAAGAGCCAGACACAACTGAGTGATTGAACTGAACTGAAATGAACTGGCTTGTCAGTTAGTGGGAGCATATAAGAAGTGGCATATACTAAAAAATGTAGTATTTAATACTAAGGCCTAATTAAGGAAATTTGTTTATAAGTAAAAAATAAATATACTAAAAATTCTTTTAAAAATAAAAATGTACTGATATTTCTTAAAACTGTTTTTAGAAAGACAGACATGAAACAACTATGTTTTCTCTTGCTGTCTACTGGAAACATTTTAGAGCCCTAAGCCAAATCTGTGGGATAGACTTTTGAAGAAATGAAATATTTGAAAGATTGAAGTAATGAAGCAAACTAGATTGTGCTCACAGGTAGACTTAGATAGCTTAAAGAACAATACAGCCAATTACTGCATTTTTAGATGTTTCTCCTGTGCATGACTGAGTTGCTTCAGTCATATCCAACTCTTTGCGACCCCATGGACTGTAGCCTGCCAGGCTCCACTGTCCATGGGATTCTCCAGGCAAGAGCACTGCATTAGGTTGCCATTTCCTTCTCCAGGGGATCTTCCTGACCCGGGGGTCAAACCCAAGTTCTTATGTCTCCTCCATTGGCAGGTCAGTTCCTTACCATTAGCACCACCTGCGAAGCCATGTTTCTCTTAAAGTATAAGCAATTTCTCAAATGTCTTTTTGTTATACTTCTTTATGAAACTCAGTTGTATTTCACTGACAAAGTCGAAATATCCAAATTTACTGCTCTTATTGCACTGTCATCAGTTCATTTTATTCTTTAAAATTTAAAAAGTTTGGGGGAATGATAGCAAATGACAGATTAATATCTAAATTGTTTTTAGTTCTTCATTAACCACTTAACCAGTTATCAAATATTTATTCATAATTTCTTCTAACCACTTGGCAAATATAATTTAGTGGGAAGGCAGATTCATTCCAATGTCATAACTGTTTTCATGGTTTTTGTTTTGATGGTAAGCTGTAGATTATATTAATAGCATATTTTAATCTATAAAATGCTATACAAACAACACATGTTAATTTACTTGTGTTGTAGTCTAGGTAATATTGTGTTAGAATTCAGACTATTACTGATGAAAATTAGTTTTTTTCACCATCTCATCCACAACTTTTGCACTTGCAGTTAATTTTAAAAGTCATTTTAATACTTAAAAGACTTTAGAAAGGCTTCTAAAACCTGGCAATCTCAACAAAATGTTTTTTACTTCCTTTTTAAGTCTCTTTATAGACTTACAGTAAACAAACTTTTTGAAGCGGGAATCTCTAGCCATAATGTAGGAACAGATAAATAGAACACTAAACCACTTTATCCTGAAATGCACATTTTCAGTAGATGTGTATAAGAGAATTAATTTTAAAAGTCATTTTAATACTTAAAAGACTTTAGAAAGGCTTCTAAAACCTGGCAATCTCAACAAAATGTTTTTTACTTCCTTTTTAAGTCTCTTTATAGACTTACAGTAAACAAACTTTTTGAAGCGGGAATCTCTAGCCATAATGTAGGAACAGATAAATAGAACACTAAACCACTTTATCCTGAAATGCACATTTTCAGTTGTATATAAGATGCCTTAAAGCATTATATAAATATTTTAAGATGTTTCCTAAACTATTAATGGATAAGTATTACAAAGGCTAGGATTGGATTCATTAAGCAAAACTTACCCTAGGGTGTAGAAGAAAGGCTCTTCTATATCTTTCATTAGCTCTGATCTATCTCTGATCACTTACAAAAGCCTGGTTAAATTTTATTACATAATCATTTTGAAAGTTATATTATTTAATCATGTAACTTTCATCACCTACCCTTTTACCTAAACTAGGAGCAGTTGAATAAATCTCTAGCATTGTTTCTGCACTTTTGCTAAATTATCATTTTTAAGAAAAGCTTCATAACTATAAAAACAAAAATCGGGTGCATTATCTTGTTATTTTATTAATATGTGCCTTCAGCTGTGTTAGGTGTCATAAACCTTAGAAGACCATTTGAATTTCATGAAAACTATGTTAGACCTTTATAAGTAAAGCAATACCAAAGTTATTTTTCAATGAACAGTTTCTCTCCAGGACATTCCCAAATTGTTATTAGACCTAGGTGTTTTTTGTAGTTAATCTGAAAACAGTAATAGAAAATTTTTTGATTCTTAAAGTACTGTCCTCTCTGTTAAATCATCTGAATATTTCTCAACATACCTGTAAAGAAATTAAGTACATCTTACCTTTGTATGGAATCTAAGTGTGAAGATAAAGAAAAGGTATAAGAACATTAACTATAACTAGAGATCTTTTGGAGAAGGATAATCGACAACCCACTCCAGCACTCTTACCTGGAGAATCCCGTGAACAGAGGAGCCTAGCAGGCTACAGTCCATAACGAGGACAAAGAGTCAGACATGACTGAAGTGACTTAGCACACATGCAGAGATCTTTAGGATACTTAAGATATATGAAAGCAAAATGATTAAATCCATGTCCTTGTACAAAATATGTCTTTTATTGCTCTAAGAAATAAAACTTTATTTTTATTTCTACTATTTATAGTTTGCTATAAACTTTATATTAGAATTACTTAGGTGAACATTCAGATTTCATAAATGGATTACCTGTTCCTGAAGAAAAGGAATTTTCCTTCATCATGGGACTCATGACTTTAAATGTGTTTTGCTCATCATATTGAATGATTTATTTTTGCTGATTGAGTCACATTTTTATTGGTCTCCTTTATTTTTTTCCTGACATTATTGTATTGAATTATAGTTGATTTACAGGAGAAGGCAATGGCACTCCACTACAGTACTCTTGCCTGAAAAATCCCATGGATGGAGGAGCTTAGTAGGCTGCAGTCCATGGGGTCCCAAAGAGTTGGACACGACTGAGACTTCACTTTCACCTTTCACTTTTCATGCATTAGAGAAGGAAATGGCAACCCACTCCAGTGTTCTTGCCTGGAGAGTCCCAGTGGTGGGCTGCTGTCTATGGGGTCGCACAGAGTCGGACACGACTGAAGTGACTTAGCTGCAGCAGCAGCAGTTGATTTACAATGCTGTGTTAATTTCTTTTTGTTGTTGTTTTCTACAGTACAGCAGAATGATTCAGTTATATAGTATACGTTCTTTTTCATATTCTTTATTTATTGGCCCTCTTTAAATTCTCTTAGGAAGGTAACTATCCTGCCTTTCTTTTTGTTAAATGCTAGGGAAAACATGAGTGGGAGAGTGAGATAGTCAACCAGGGGAGAATGGGGCTATAAGTAAAGAAAAGATCTTCCCCACCTAAGAATTTTTATCTTGCCCTTCTATTTGATTGCCAATTCATTTCATGTTATTTCCGTGCATGTTTCAGTTAATTAGACTTTTGAATGTAAAGTTTCATTGCTTTGTCTAGTTTGACCCTACTCTGTCCACAGATTTTGAGTAAAGCTATCCCAGAATAAGCAAGAGACAGTTTTGGTCTGTTCTTTCCTTTTACAGCCCCAAAGTCTGACTTTTTCTTTTCATTAAAAGCCTCTGCATGAAGTAATACCTGTTTATAGTAATACCTATGTAAGCCAACAAGTACTATAACATTTGTAGAAGTATTACTGCTCACGCCCAATTCTTATTCATCTTTTAACTATTTCTTTTGGTTTTTCATCCTAATTTCTAAATCTCAGATTTATGCTGCTAATTCTTGCTTATAATTTCCAATTTTAAATATTTGTCTTTTTATTTTAGAAGATAAGGATTTAACTCCTTTACAGTATGTATATATTTCCTCCTCCTTTTTGCCAGAACAGTTTTTCACCTTTTAAAAAATAAATCTGGAGTGTTATCAAGTAAATATCATTCCTTGTTGAGTCAAGAACTACATAAGCTCTTTCTTGTACTGCTTTGCTGTTTCTGTATGTAGTATTTGTTTTTCCCATTTTCTTTCTTGTTGTTCTCCTTCATTCTGCAGAAGCACATCCTCCAATAGATTTGGAGAATGGGTGTATAGGAAGTTAAATTTTTCTAGTCATGGATGTATAGCAATATTTTTATTTTCTGATCGTTTGACTCAGTATAGAATTCTAGGTTAGAAATAATTTTTCCAAGATGTGAAGATGTTTCTCCATTGATTTCTAGATTCCAGTGTTGCTGTTAATTGTCGTGGCATTTTTATTTTTCGTACTTTGTGTGAGACTTTCTCCCAGGAAAATTTTGGGTTCCTAGGTGTTCTGAAATGTCATAATGCTATACCTTTGTGTTGTTTAAGTCATTATACTAAACAGTTTGTGGGCCTTTTTCTCTGGAAACCTTTATCTTTTCACCCTGGGAAATTTTCACATATTTTAAAATACATACACATGCTTACATAGATAAACTTCTGTAATATTTTTTCCCTTCTTTCTTTTTTGTCTTTGGAGCATTATTATTAATCTGATTTTAGATCTCCTAAATTAATCTTCTAATTCTGTTATCAGTTTTCTAGTATTTACCTCTTTTTGTTTGCTTGCTAATCTTTCTAGGAGATGTCTTCAGCTTTATCTTTTAACCTTTATTTTTAGTTTTTGCTCTCATTTTAAATTTCTAAGAATTCTGTCTTATAATTCAGTGTTTCTTTCCATAGCGTTTTGATTTTATTTCATGATTGTAACAATTTCTCATATCTCTGAAGACATTAATTATGGTTTCCTAAAATACTTGTCTGTTTCCTTTATTATCTATTCTCAAATATCTGGTGACTTGATGTATTCTATGTACATAGGTCTTTCAGCTAATTAGCCTTGATTTATGGCAATGTCTAAAAAATTAGTTAAAAAATTAGTTGAGGGGAACCTGAAAATGTAAATACTGAGGTCTTCTTTTATTGCTATAGTTTATTATCTAGAAAGAACTATTTGATTTCCCATTTAGAGGCTGTATAAGCCCAGCTACCAGTATTTTAGACACGTAGGAGAAAAGTCTGAGTACATTTCTAGTTCCATAGCTGACTACAACTTTTTTTTTTCTTTCATTAATCAAATAAACATTGAAACTGTACTGAAAATAATAGTAGTACCTTCTTTTAACTTGGACATGAAGTCATATTCACATAACCATGAATCCTAACCATGCCAGGGCAATAGAAATGCAGTGCCTACGCTCTTTGTTGGAGAATTAAGTTCCAAGACATGGTCTACAAGTAACAAATTTTTTCAGACTGTAGGGTACCTGCTATCTTCTGTACTTAGTATATGATATAGTAAGCTGGTTCCTTAGATGGAGAGACCCTAGAGAGAAGACTTGCTATCCTCCCAAGCAACTGCCAGTCTTTTCCATCCCAATTTTATGAGCCTACCTTATAAAAATGCATTTTTAATGTCCCATCACCTCCTGTGTGGCACCTCCATTACTGAGGTATTTCATTTCCTAACATTGCCTGTTAGAACCTCTTGTTCTGAAAATCCATAACTACATGATTTCTTTTCTTGTTTTAGGGACCCTTTTTAAAGGAATTATAATTTTCCTACAGGTTTTTTCTTTGTCATTTCCACTATAAGCCCAAAGAATTATAGAATCTTCTTAGATAGTATTTTCCCAGGCTGAATCTGTGGTAGCTACAGATGCCTAAGCCTGCTCTTCTGGAAAGTTACTGCACATCTTGTAATGGAAAAGTACAGCAGATTCTCTTGTACACCTAGCATATCCAGTAGTTGTTACAGCCCCTAGCCCAGCACTCTTCAGTTTGCTATACCCACTTCAAGAATTCCTTTACCTAACTAAGGGGGAATGACTATTATATAAGTGTAATATATATATTTATATGTAGTATATATTATGTATAACTTATATATATAATATATAAATTGTATTTATACAATTATGAGTAATGGAGTCATAATGAGTATGAGTAGAAGAAGTCATTATATGCTTATAGTTTCAGTGAATTGACTGCTGAATTTTTGTTTAAGTCTTTAACTCTTACTTTGATCTGTTTAACTTCTGAACATTTCTTAGTAACTAGTCAGTCTAAGTAGTCAATTCAGGACTACTTATCTATTAGATTTCTGCTCTCTTATTATTTTATCTGTACTTAATAATTGAGAGGATAAAAGAAAAGAACCTCCTGGACTTGCATTTTGTACATGCTATGTGTCTGTAGCATCTCTTCTTTCAGGTTCAATAAAATAGTGGTATGTGAATCCATTATCAGCCACATCTTCATGTTTCTTTTTCAAGTTATTAATATATCCTATCAAGAGAGCAGAATTATGGCTCAAGATAATGTTTGATCGTATCAACATTTGATACTGGATATATGTTTAAATTGTCCCAAAGAACAGGTCAATATTTCGTTGGTGTATTATGTTAGTACCCCTTTCTCATACTCTTTATACGCAATAGAGCAGATGTGGTCCACTATCATGGGAATTTGCCCACTGCCACTCCAGCAGTTATCTCTCTGTAGATCTGGGCAAGAAAAATAGTTACTCTGGATAATCCTTACCCCTGGAGATTTCATGGCCCAGTGTGTTCTGAATTTTACAATGTTGTTATGAAGCCTGCGTGTTCAAATAATACTTAGATGTTCTGCTTTAATAATACCTTTGGTTTCTCTTACATATTATCATCAGCCTTGACAAACTGGGTATTTTATAAACTGAGTATTTGATAAACTGAAAGCAAAACATTGTTTGAAATGGTATTCTTTTGGTGATAATCATGCATTGTTGGAATGTGCTCAGTTGTGTCCAGTTCTTTGCAACCCCATGTACTGTAGCACACCAGGCTCCTTAATCCATGGGATTTTTCTTAGAAGAATACTGGAGTGCATTGCCATTTCCTTCTCCAGAGGATCTTCTCAACCCAGGAATTGAACCTGCATTGACAAGCAGATTCTTTACCACTGAACCACCTGATGGAATACTGAAAAGCAAATTAAGCTTACCCTGTGAATATCATAATGCTTACAGTTGAAGCCTATAATTCTAGGGCCTTTCCTTGAACCTTAAGTATTTTATAAATGTTATCTAATCCTAGAAAATCCCTGTACATAGAAAGGTAATATCCCTGTTTTTCGAGGGGGCATTAATATCTATACTGTTCAAGTGAATTGCCCAAGGTCACTCAGTAAGTTGTGGGTAAAACCAGAAATAGAATCCAAGTCTCCTGACTTCCAATTCAGTTCTCCATCCTCAATATAGTTTTCTCTCCTCTATATACCCCTACTGCCTCTCATGGGAAAAGAAGTTAATCTTCCAGCTATTAATAGCCACCAAATTGGTGGTAGCAGCACAGTGGAGAAAAGTAACTGTCTCTACACTGCAGCATTAGTATAAAAATATCTGGTAATGGAAAATTTGACAAATGTCATGTTAAAGGGAGTGGAAAATTATTTTAAGATCTAGATCTCATTTATCTAGTTCTCAGAAAAGTAAAATTCCTTAGTAGAATAGGGATCATATTTTTCTTCCTGTTTTTAAATTGTATTTCCTAGAGGGTAATTGTCAACCTAGCCACAGCAGTCTGTTGTCAACTAATGTAATAAGAATAATACATGTACTCTTGCTGATTGTTATAACTATTTTTTAACTTGGTTGAAAGTTTGAACTGTTTTGTTGAAATATTTACATAGCACTTATTTTATTCAACTTTCAGTATAATTTAAGTTATTGTTATATTGTAAAACATACATGACATCAATTGGAAATTTTACTGCCTGATTTGAAAACATGGTGAGAAACACACATTATAGTTTGTTCCCTTAACAGCACACTCCATGCAGAATTACTTTGTGTCAGGCACCATGACGTTTACCGGAATGAAATAGGCAAAGGAGAAAAAAAAATATTAAACGCAGCATAAGTTCACTGAAGCTGATCAAGTTTATCATTATTTATGTAATCAAGTCATTATTTTGTACACTAAAAAAAAGTGAGAAATTTCTATTTGTGTAAATATTTAATCATGTCTAGTATTGTGGGAGTTCACACTTAAGTTCAAACAAAACCATTTGTCTCTAAGTATTAGAGTAAGGGACAAGAATACCCTACTAAAAATCTTTGTATAGTATGTTTCTGTTTAAAAACTACTAAACATTTTTAATCAGGAAAATGGCATGATCAGAATTATGTTTTTACTAAGGCAAGATTGGTAAAGGTTGGGAAATGCAAGGAAAAGGTAAAAATCTAGTTATTTGGGACTCAGGTGATTGAGAAAGTAGTGGCAAGAGGTTACTCAGAATAAGAGTGTATAGCCATAAAAAAGGAATGAAGTAATGCCATTTGCAGCAACATGGATGGACCTTGCAATTATATACTAAGTGAAGTAAATCAGAGGAAGACAAAAAATATATGCTGTCACTTGAATGTTGAATATAAAAAGCGATACGTATTTATAATCGTTTTATCTTCTTGGATTGAGGCCTTGATCATTACATAGTGTTCTTCCTTGTCTCTTGTAATGATTGTTTATTTTAAAGTCTATTTTATCTGAAACAAGTATTGCTACTCCTACTTTCTTTTGATTTCTATTTGCATGGAATATCTTGTTTGACTTTGACTTTCAGTTTGTATGTGTTCCTAGGTCTGAAGTGAGTCTCTTATAGACAGCATATTTAAGGGTCTTATTTTTGTATATAATCAGCCAGTCTGTGTCTTTTGGTTGGAGCATTTAACCCATTTACACTTAAGGTAACTATTGTTAAGGATGTCTCAGTGGGTAAAGAATCAGCCTGCAATACAAGAAATGTAGGAGACGCAGGTTCAGTCCTGGGTCGGGAAGAGCCCCTGGAGGAGGGCATGGCAGTTCATTCCAGTATTCTTGCCTCAAGAATCCCATGGACAGAGGAGCCTGATGGGCTACAGTTCATTAGGCTGCAAAGAGTCTGGCACAACTGAAGCAACTGAGTGCACACACGTGATCCTGTTACCAAAACCTTTATTGGTTGGGGTTTGTTTTTATAAGACTTCTTTCTCTTGTGTTTCCTATCTAGAGAAGTTTCTTTTGCATTTGTTGTTAGCACTGGATTGGTGATGCTGAATTCTCTTAATTTTTGCTTTATCTGTAAGGCTTTTGATTTCTCCACCAAACCTTGCTGGGTAGAGTAATCTTGGTTATAAGTTTCTTCCTCTCATCACTTTATAGTATATCCTGCCATTCGCTTCTGGCCTGCAGTTTCTGCTGAAAGATCAGCTGTTAGCCTTATGGGGGTTCCCTTGTATGTTATTTTTTGCTTTGCCCTTGCTGCCTTTAATCTTTGTGTTTAATTTTTGTTAGTTTGATTGTTATGTGTCTTGGCATATTTTTCTATGGGTATCTCCTGCTTGGGACTCTCTGGGCTTCCTAGACTTGGATAGCTATTTCCTTTCCCATGTTAGGGAAGTTTTCTACTATAATCTCTTCAGATGGGACCCCTGTATTTCAAATGTTGGTCCACTTAATGTCCTAGAGTCTATAAGACTGTCTTCATTTCTTTTCATTCTTTTTTCTTTATTCTATTCTGCTTTAGTTATTTCCACCATTCTGTCTTCTAGTTCACTTATCTGTTCTTTACCCTCACTTATTCTGCTTTTGGTTCCCACTAATATATTTTTTATTTCTGTTACTGTGTTGTTTGTTGCTGATTGTCCAGAACAGAAACAGGTTCACAGACATAGAAAAAAACCTTATGGACTTAGAAGGTCAAGTACTGATCCTTAGAGAAATGTATACATTTACTGGAGTTTGTTGTCATAATTGCCCAGTATCTCAAGATAGCTGTATTTATAAATTCATATTGATATTGCTATTTAGTGCTTTTTTCTGTTTTCAAATTGCTTTATAATGAGTTTATTGACATTATTAGCAATAGCTTTTTTCTTTCTGACTTATTTTCTTTTAAATTTTTATTAACATAAAATATGCTTATTATTAGGGTTTTTTCTCCTTTTAACTGATAAGGTTATTAGAAAACTATTTAGGCAACATTATTGAGCTTCTTTTTAATTTTGTGAACAGGCACATCTCCAGGTGAATCTAATCTGCTTAAAATTCCTTCACAAAAAAGAACCCGAAGAAAATTAATGCCTTCTCCCTTGAACATAAAACATACCCAAACGTCTGTAGAGTCTGAAAATACGCAGCTTAATGATTCCCTCAGCAAAGAGCTTCAGCCCATTGTGTATACTCCAGAAAATTGTAGAAAAACTTATCAAAATCCATCTACAGGGACCTTATTAAAACCATTACATGCTACCAGTTTTCAGACCATCAGCTCAAATATAAACAGTGATAATTCTTTGAAAATGTTGTGTGAAGTAGATATCCCTCTCAGCATGAGAAAAGAACATGGACAGGAGGATTTAAAGTCTACATTTCTTATATGTGAAGATACCAGGAGCTTGGAAAGTGAACTACCTGAACAAGAATCCCTGCCAAACAATAACATTTTGCAAAGGTACAAAGGAGTGTTTGCCAATTCTTCTTTATTTATATAGCCTTTGAACTATTGGCTTTCTTTTTGCTCTGTAGCTGTATTTAAGATCTATTTCATAGATAAAGTATGCCATCTTGATTACAAAAGTCAGTGTTTTACCTTCATTAAATCTCATTTGTCTTTCTAAATATTAATCCACTAACACAATATTGTGAAGTCTTTTATTCTGGTGCTTGATTGGCCCTCATTAGGCTAGAGAAAACCTTAAGATATATTTATTATGTTCTTCATACTTCAGCATTAGATGTTACAAACTATCAATGGTAGATTATCAAGTGTTTATTATTATTCATTAATATCTTCACTAAAAGAAATACCACAGTTTCTGTTGATATTAACAAGCCTCTCAGCTTGCTCTGAAATAGTCATAAATATAAGGTATGGTTGACTACATATCATCTAAGCAAAAACATATTCTTCTCCTTAATCTGTATGTTCACAGTTAATCTAACTATGGGAAGAATGATACCTTCACTTTTCTATGCTATGGGAGTGTAGAAATCTCTTGATGTCCATCTGTGGTATAAAAAAAGAGAAAGAAAACCTCAAGCAATCAAGGAAAGGTTATAGTATTGAACAGTGTTTTCCTTTATCAGTTAATGCAAGGTGCTGTTCAAATTATGGGAGTATATGCCCCATTTTTTCTCCATAGTACAAATCTAAATTACTGTTTTTCATTACTTAATATACAGGCTTGCCCCTTCTTCAATCTCAACCAAACATCCTCTGCCTGTACCAAGCATAGAACCATCCTACATGGCAATGACTGCTGCTGCCAGAAGGAAACGGAAACTAGTAAGGTACATTTAAATATAAACTGTTTTGACCTTTGTGTGTACGTAAGATCATCTTTACACATTGTTTCCTACGGCTCTTTTTATTAAAATTAGACTGTCAATTCACATGTGAGCATACATATAATAAGTTGCTTTGAATGTGGCACTACTTTTATATTACCAAAGATCTTGATAAAGCCCAAATATTTCACTTGATATTTGCATAAAATATTCCATGTTTCAGATTATTTAAAATAAATTTAAACATCTTCTGGCTTTCAAAAAAGTTATTTAGTTTTAAGTTTTTTCTGTTGACAACTTTTACTCATTTGGTATTTTTCCCTTTAGACGTTACTAAATTTCTTCAGTCCTAAAATTATAATGTTTTAATGGATTTTGATATCTGGTTAAAATGTGATAAGTGAATAAACTTTTGTTTCTGGCTATGAAATTGTAGCTTATAGCAGACCTGGCTTTCCATCAGGAGCAATTATAAAAGCTAATGACAGTCAACTAGTGGCTGATTGAAAGCCCTGGGGGACAACCAACACAGCCAGGACTTGGGAGTCTTAAGGTCCCAGAAAAATAGAAAACAACTTGTGGAGAACAGACTTTCTCTGCCTCTTGTTTCCATTTAGCATTTGCATCAGACTCCTCAATTCATGGCATCAAATATAAGGTCAAGCAGAAAATGGAAGCCTAGTGTTATCAGCACCTCTCTGAGCTAGGGAAGCACAATTATCCTGTGTAACTTTTGCCTACAGCATATTCACCAGTTTCTAAACTCTGTGGAATAAAAGACCAAGAAACCAAGCTAAAAGTGGCTACCAAAAGGCTAAAGTAATAAACAAGGTTTTGATCTTCTCATGGGGCCAGGATACAAATATTACAGTTTAGGAATCATCATGAGAAGAAGCCCTGTTAAACACTTGGGGTGTTATTTGAAATCTTTGAAGGCCTATGCTCTAGGTAGGAGTAGGGCAAACTGGAAATAGACTGGTTCTTGAAAACCTGAAACAGATCTAGACCAGTTGAATTCCTTCTCTGCCCACTTGCCAGAAGAAAATTTAATCATCTCTGAAGAATATATGATCTCCACCCTCTCCAGTTTTTCATATGCAGTGTCTACCACTTAAGCAAAAGTTACCAAATATGCAAGGAGACAGGACAAAATGACTGAAAATCAAGAGGAAAAAACAGAGAAGCAGTAATGAAGATACTGAAATTATCAGATAGGGACTTAAATTTAGTTGTGATTAAGTTCAATAAAAGATGATAATTTCCCAGAGAACTGGATTCTATTAAAATGAATCAAATGGATATTCTAGAGCTGAAAAATAGAGTTTACTGAAATTACAATACAATAAGTCAATTTAACAAATTAGGTATGGCAGAAGAAAATTTAGTGAACTTTCACTAAAGAAAGATAGATTACATTAAAGAAGATAGGTTAATAATAAGATGTCCAAACTAATGTACAAAAGGATAAAAAGATTAAAATACAGAGAAGAGCAAAAAAGAGATCTATGGTACACAGATCTAGCATGTATGCATTTTGAGTCCCAGAGAGAAATGAGAAAAAAAAATGTAAAAACAAAAAACAGTATTTGAAATGATGCTAGCTAATAATTTTCCAAAACTGACCAAAGATAAGAGAACATAGGCTCAAGAAGCACTGCAAACTGCAGGCAGCATTAATACAAAGCAACATACCCAGGTAAATAGCAGTAAAGCAGCTAAAAATTAAAGACAGGGAAAAATATCTTAAATATATTGTTATATGACATGAAGTTTATTATATATTCTTTATATCCTAGAACACTGAATTCAATGAAAAGATATAGTGAGTGGTTAAATTTTAAAATGGATCTGATTTGCTTTAACTCTTTTTCTTTAGTATGTGATTATGGAGAGAACAGTATACAATCTTAAGATAACTCTTATTTTTTTTAAGTTTACTTTTTTCCACTGTGAACTTGTTATCATCTGGACTAGTGTTAACAAATTTACAAATAGCCTATTTATTTGTGCTACATAGAGTGTGATCTCATAGTTGCATCCAACATCTGTTCTTTCTTCTCCAGAGTACAGTAGAGTCTTGGAATGTTTATGTTTAAATTTCATGGATTGATTTTTCCTGAATGTCTCTGATTATCCATGACAGTTTCAATCTTGTATTTTGCTATGTCACTAATTTGAATTGTGCAATTTGTTATATATAGGAATCAGTCATTTACTGAGCCTAGCTAACCACCATCATCTGTTTTATCCATCTTCTCACTAATTTTTATTATGTCAGTCATGTTATTCTTTTCATTAATTAGTGCTGGAGACTTTACTTGTTCTTCACTGGTAACATGCCCTGCTGTTTTAACTCAAATCTAACAAAAGTTTCTAGCTAAGAATAACTTAAATGCAAACAAAGACATTATCAAAATGAAATGATTTTTCAAGAAATATCCAGGTATATAAATGGTGTATTTGGAGTGGGTTTAGATAAATTAAAGAGCTTCCACACAAACATCTAATATTGTGAAATAATATTAAAGGACAAATAAAGTAAGATTTCTCATAGCCTATTAATTGCTCTGGTACATTCCCTCTGGTACCAATAATTAGATCCTGCCATTAACTAAGGTTAAAAGAGATTAATGCTAGAAATGTACATAATTACTTTTTTTAAATATCTTCCTTTCCCCCTATTAAACCTACATGAGCTTGAGAGTAATAAACTCTGGTATTTTCCACTTAGCAATTTTATGTACATATTTAGATGTGTGTATATATCATTATGGTTTTTAAAAATAAAGAATGGCTCCATGTATATAGTTATTTATTTAACTATTTTGTCAGTTTTTCTTTCAAAAAAAAACACAAAACATTATCATCCAGAAGCACTAGATATTCCAAAAACCTACCAGACTGAATTTTTTAGTACTACTTAAATTGAGAATATCAGATATGTAATAATTTCAATTTCTTAATCATTCTAACAGACTATTTTAACTAACTGAATCAATTTGCCAAACATACAAATAAAATACATATGTAAATTTTACATATAAATTATAAGTAAAAATTTTATTAAAGTTAATAAAAATTTATTAAAATTAATAAACCTTATTAATTTGAGGTTTTGTTTGCTTTATGTCTGGTTGGTTGCTTGGTTTTTGGTTTGTTCCACTGTCTTTCTTGGCACTCAGAATGGTCTCACATGTGCATACGTTTTTGGTTTTGCAAAAAGTCTGTGATTACAATTAGAAATTATCTCAGCT